>JBBPCZ010118313.1:0-10459 GCA_037974445.1 Brycinus macrolepidotus
CAGGGCTCTGTGCGGGCCAGTCAAGTTCTTCCACACCGAACTCATCCAACCATGTCTTTATGGAGCTTGCTTTGTGCGCTGGGCCACAGTCATTCTGGAATAGAAAAGGTTCTTCCCCAAACTGTGTCCACAAAGTTGGAAGCATGGCGTTGTCCAAAGTGTCTTAGTATGCTGAAGCATTAAGATTGCCCTTCACTGGTAGTAAGGGGTCTAGCACAAAGCCTGAAAAAACAGGAAAAAAACAAATGCTATGGTTGCAAAGCCAATGTGGAATAAAGCAATGGATGTTCCCCCTTCATACTTGTTTTAAAATGAACAAAGATTTGGACAGTTCATCCATCCATCTGTTATCTCAGCAGCTTATCTTTAATCAGGGTCACAGGGGGTGCTGGTGCCTCTCCCAATGGTCAAAGTGTGAAAGGTGGAGAAACACCCCGAACACATCACCAGTCCATTACAGGACTTGAACAGTTCAGCAAAGACCCTTTTTAGTATACGAGCTAAGGCAACAACAGATTTTTGGCAGGAGTTCTTAAGAAGCAAATTGTTTGTTTACCCAAAATCAAACTATCTCCAGCTGAACAGCAAATGAAACTATTTACTTCTGAGCAAACATCTGTCTCTGTGTGTGTTCAGCTGATGGTGAGATTTACTACTGGAGAACCCAAAGCTAAAATTGGTTGGGTTTTTTAAATGGCAGATCCTTCAGTCTGTCAGGCTTTCGTTTTTCCTTACAGACAAGTGGCCGGAACCAGCACTTCAGATGGTAGCCTGTGGTAAATGCTTGTGTGCTGCTAGGCCGAGGTAATGAAAGATTTTTTAATTTTAAAATAGTATTATTAGGAACTGCAACTTCGTTTGCAAGGTGTCCACGATACTGCTACGGCCCAAAGTACCTTCTGCAAACTATGCATAACTTCTGTCATAAGAACCAGCAGTCATTCTGAACCCTACATTCATCAACAACAAAAATGTGGGAACACTAAAACCACATTAAAACCTCGTGATATTGTCTTACCTCATGCTTTTACCACAGAAAGGGAGGTTGAAATTAAAAAGTAGCCAAAAGTCACATATGGGAGTATTTTAACTTAATTTAATGACAGGGAGGCTATAAATAACCTTAAAAGTTTGGAAGCAGGCCAGCATCTTCACAGCAATAAGGCTGGATACAAGGTTGGATGGCTGAGGTTAGTGAAGAACAAACAGAGAAAAATTAATTTAAAAGCAGAGCCTGAAAGGTACGTACTATCCGCAGATTCAGGAGAGGTTGACCCAGCGGTATGCTCATGCATCATCGGACTCTGGAGATCATGTGACTGTGGTGCAGCTGTTTTGGAAAAATATATGATTGGTTGGATCTTAAATTAATAATATGGCTGAACTGCATATTCGACTTTATCTACATGACCTACCCCCTGCTATTTCTATGATAGTTAACCTAATTATTGTTATGGCTCAATATCATATAAACATTTGTAAATGTAAGGGCATTCCTCCCACCTGTACTTTCTTTATGAATCATTTTGTTGCCTATTTAGGTTCACTGAAACATCTTAAAAATAGCAAAAGAATTGATAAAGTAGTTAAGAATGCGTTCAAACCGATGTTCCCTGTTCTCTTGTGTCCCACATATTCACTGTTAATTCTGTCAAGCCAGTAAAAACAGAATGACTATATAACAGCATTTTTTCGATTAAGTAATCTTACATAAAAACACTATTCTAAAATAAAAAATGCTGAAGCTATTTAGTAGATTTATTGACAAATTGATCTTCATGAAGTAAGATTAAATCACATCAGTCGTGTTGAATTCAGTGTCATGTTTCTTCTCAGAACCACCATATTAGTGACCATGTGGGACAGGAGTCCCACATTTGCGTTCAAAACGTTCCAACTCCAGCCATCGATGTAGCTTTGCTTGGCTCTAGTGACAGCCCCAAATCACAACTGTAGACTCAGATCACAACTGTAAACATTTCAACAGAACTTTTAATGACTCTTCCGTTTACAACTGGATGTTTCGCACACATCTTGAAGTCATAAGAAAATGTGGCTACTCCAGTTATCTTTTGTTCAGATGCGGATCATGCTGCTATTTAATTCAGTTCATCCCCATTTTATTCCTACAACAGGCAGTGACACAAGCAGATTTATAGGAATTGAGGTCAAGCCCCTTTAACGAGTGAGCCAAGGCCGACAGTGCCAGGGAAATGAAAAGAGTGTCAGGAAACTGAAAAGAGCCAAGACTCCAAATAGAAACCCATTCTCCCCTGGTATGAGTTTCCCAGAATGATTAAACAAACACACACATCACAGAGAGGAAAGATCAGTGAGATAAGGCTGTGGTGAACGTTGGATCTGGCGGACAACTGATTTTATCTCCGGGACGTGGGATGTTAGGTAAGATATAGGTGACCAACCCTGGTCCCAGGGCCTCCTTGTTCTGCACATTTCCCACCATACCACAATCACTTTACCCAAGTAAGGCTTTTTAATTAGCTGTCTGGTTGGACCAAGTGTGCTGGGATCAGGGAAAACACTAAATTGTGCAGTGTAGGAGAGTTCCTATGTTGAGAACACTGGGGATAGGAAGGTGAGTAAGAGCCAAAGGCAGCCAAACCAAAGGGGGTCCATGTCTGGGCCATGGCTGTCTAAGTTAGAGTCTGAAAGGTGGGTCAGCTAATCCAGTGTCTAGAAGGTGGTCTGCAAAAGAAAGACCGTGGGGACAAACACCACCAAACAATGCTTTAAGATCCTGTATTTTTATATCTACTTTAGTCTCGAACTAGAAAGCAGATCTGCGCTCCCTGTTTCTGCTCCACCTCGAGAGAAGGCAGACTTTCCCAGAAAGCATGGAAAAGCCAGGACATGGAAACTTACTTTCCAGATGCACATAAACAGGTTTCCTGAACTAAACAATAAATCATTGCAGGCTAGGCTTCTGCCAAGCACAAGTGGATGGCAACAGTTGTTAGGCAATAAATTGTTCAAAGAAAAATTAATTGCATGTCACACTACACTCGAAAACAATATCTAACTAAAACCTGAAAAAGAGTAAATATCTTTTTTTTTTTTTAAATGAATATGATTAACACTTTCAGAAACAGTTTTAACCGAATTTTGGATGGTAGTTCCTTCACATAAACACCATGACCCAATACTTCAAATACCTCCATTTACAACACAAATTGTGCCAAGATTTCTAGAAGTACCAACAATTCTGTAAGGGTGGGGTGGGGGCTATTAAATAATAAAAAAAAATAAAAAAAAAAATAAAAAAAAAACTATCACACAGAAGGTACTTTTTTCTGATTTTATTACATCATCCTGCAGCATTACTATATTCAGTCCATTCTGTGCCTACAGAGACACTAAAAGACCAAAAAAGGAAAACCAACCAAAAAAAAAAAAAAAAAAAAGAGAGAAACCCACACCTTAAGAGATGGAGGAAAAAAAGCTCACATAATGACAAGAAAATTTAAAGTGAGAGATGAAAGGAGGAACAAGAATTTGCAAGGAATGATGGTTACACAAAAAAAAAATATATATAAAAGGGTAAAATTACAAACCATTTTACTGCTATTTAAAGTAACTGAAAGGGGTAAGTGAAAAGACATGACAAAAAAAAAAAATTAGTAGATATCCTTGTTAGGACAAAAAGCAACTCTTTCCCCCCCATTCATTGTTGATATGGGGAAAGCAAACTTCAACTGAATGGAAAAAAAAACAATGCTTTTGACTGTTTCCCCTTTAAACACAGTGAGAAAATCAAAAATACATCTAATCACGCTATCCCTCAAAAATGTCAGAATTACCATCGTTATTTAGCACTGCGAGTGCTTTATGGAAGTCTCTCCAGAATGAACACTGTTATTAATATTAATAATATTCCTTCATTTTTTGATATATATACACGGATATTCGCAGTGTTCTGCTTTGCTTTGTTTTTTTTTTTTATTATGCCTATCTCCTGTTTTTTTTTCTTGTAAGTACACTTGAAAATAAAATGATTCCCCCCAGAATATACAATAAACCCTCAAATGTCACTCATGAACACAAACACACCCACACACATACACACACAGACATACACAAATTACTTTAAGTCCCCCCTTGACCTTACATGGCCTCTTGCATGCACACACACACACACACCCTCCCTTTGATGTTTGGGTGCGGTCCAATCTGTAGGCCTGCAGTAAATGCGCCAGCGCACAGCTGGTAACCGTGATGTTCAATAGTGTTTTAAAGAAGTGAAGGGAGTGTGATACAGTCATCACAAAGGACAATACCAGGCGTGTTTACTTGCGTGACTGTGTAGATGTTAGGGCTGCACAATATGCTTGTTCATCATTATCGTGACACTGGATTTCACAATACTGATATTTCACAAGTGCAATATTAAAAAAAGTCTTTAACCGATCAATAAGGGTCGGTTTTGTGGACAAGGATTAAGCTTCATCTTGGACTAAACGGCAACGTCGATGGTGTTTCACCCCATTTATTCTCGGCTTAACCACTATAAGTTAAACAGATCGGTTTCTGTCAGAGTTTGGAAAAAAACAACACACACAAATGATTCAACAAGCACAATATACTTTTTCTCCATGTATGTGTGCATGTGTATGTGTATATATAAAAAACTGAAAGTACACAAATCATCCATCTATTACACTTCCAGTTCCTTGTTCATCCCCAAAGACTTCTTAACACATTCTTTATAGGCTTCTGGCTACATCAGATGCTTTTTTTTTTTTTTTTTAACTTATGGAAAGTTTTTTTTACATACTTTCCGAGTCCGTTGTGGACATGTAGGAAATGACTAGACAATTTTTTGCCTCCTAAACGTTGGGAAATTGTTCTTTGCAACAATGATATCACAGAGTAATACAATATGCAAATTAGCCTTTTTTGTATAAGGTGCTGTGAGCATCTTCACCTGTCACAGCTGCAGATGCATTTCTGTTGGTGCTTTCATGAATCAAAGCATTCATGTAATCCAACAAGTAAATTATTTTGGTCAAAGGAACCAAGCCAGTCTGTGTCACATTATTGAATCCCCAATGCATTTTGTATACTGCAAGTTGTATAACAAATGCAATATGAAACATTACTTCTGTCTACATTGTGCAGCCCTAAGCAAGCCTACGACTTCTTGCTTTGTCTTACGACAGCCTGGGAAATAGGATGTTCACTGATCTGTAACCACACAGGACAAGCCAGCCGAATGGTGGCCCTATACTGGTGAGAAATTGAGACATGAACACAATACTATGCTTACGATCTTAAGTGCCAAGAGAGATGGGTAATGGACAAGGTAACATCAACTCCCTTGATATACATATACACATCCTTGCAAATCAACACTATTGCACATAACATATAGCACTCTCTCACACACAGCTCTTCAACCCCTTCTTTCCACACTATGAACGACATCAGTGGGGGGGTTCTTAGTAAAGGCGCAGCAGGACTACTCGCTCGCTGGACTGCAGAGCGGTGCTTTTCTGCAAACAGCACTGAAAAATGAGAGCAGGTGTGCATCCCTTCCCTTATGTGATAAAATAGAGGCAGGAGAAGGCAGGAAAGAACAGAGGATTAGGTAGGCAAACAAATACATGAAGGCCTATCACAAGTCCTGTATGCCCTTTTGTTGTCTCCAGTGATAACCATTGCTTAATATATAGGCTGAGGGTAAGGGAATCAAGAAAGGGCAAGACAGAATCTGACTAACTGACCAGCTGACTGAGAGATGTGAAAGTTACAAGTGACATGTATGCGGGGTGAATGAATCATGGATGTCCAATTTGCCCTGGCAAAGACAGATTAGGGAAAAGAGCAGTTCGCTGTATTTTTTTTGGGGGGGTAGTCCACTCCACTGTGGGAGATGTGCATTATTTGGATCAGAAGATGTCAGTGCAGTCGTCCCAGTTGCCTTGTTCCTTGGCCTCCCAGTATCCCCCTTTGTAGATGTGTGTGGTCTCTCCAGTCATTTCGTCCTCACGGCGCTCAAACCACAAGGGCCTGTAGTTGTCCTGGGGAACACCTATTTGAATAAAATAAATAAATAAATAAAAATAAATAAATAACCCACACAGAACCCACAAGTGATTCACTTAATTAAAAAGTGAAATGGGGCCCCATCCAGGAGCTTCACAACACTGAAAGAAACAGTGTACTCAACAATAAAAAAAAAAAAACAGATGAAAATCAAATAGTTACCTGAGAGCGTGATGACAGACAAAAGGCATAAACAAATAAACAAACAATGTCACAAATAACGTAACAGAAGTCTTAACATGACTGTTAACTCTAAGCCAGGAGAGTTTAATCTTATCTGCAGGTTTTCTTTATAGCATGGGCTCACAATCAATTGTTTGAAGACTGAGATCAACTGATTAAGTGGACAAGTGCAATGAAAGCCTGCAACCACACCAGTTCTCTGTGGATAAGATGTGACACCCCTATTCTAGGCAAGGCAAGTTTATTTGTACAGCACATTATCATATAAAGAATACATTCAGTGTGCTTTACAGATATAAATTAAGCATAAAAGCATGCAAAGAAAAGTTAGCAACAAAAGTAACCATAAAATATAGAACACAGGTAGAATTTAAGATCCATTAAAATAAGTTAAAGGTAAATAACGCAATATAAAAGAACACAGATAAAAGTGCACGACTTTTGTACAAATCTCACTGGTTAACTGAAAGCAGCAGAAAACGTTTTTAGTTTCTTTTTAAAAGTAGCAATAGTTGGGGTGGATCTGATCTCCATGGGGAGCTGGTTCCAGCACGGGGCAGCATAAAGACAATGCAATTTCATCCCATTTCGATTCTCATCTGGGCACCACTAACTGGAGTTGGTCAGTTAGTGGTGCAGATCTAAGAGACCTTCCAGGCTGATATTCATCAAACATACTGGAGATATATTTAGGAATAAAACCACACAAGCAGTTAGTAATACTTTGAACTCAATTCTGTATCTGATTAGAAGCCAGTGTACAAACCTGAGGATTGGATCAATGTGCTCTTTTTTCTTGTATTTTTAATGAGAATCCTGGCAGCAGCATTTTGAATAAGCTGTAGATATCTAACAGTCTTTTTGGGGAGGCCAATGAGAAAAGCATTACAATAGCCAGCCCGGCAGGACACAAAGGCATGGCTGAGTTTCTCCAAATCCTGCTTTGACACAAAATCTCTAACCTTAGCTATGTTCTTGAGGTGCCAGAGTGCTGATTTAGTTATAGCTTTACTGTGATCACTGAAACTAAAATCAAATCCATGATTACACCAAGGTGTTTGGCATGGGATGTAGTTTTTATTGACCTAGATCCCAGATATGCACTCAGTTGCAATCTTCTATCTCTGTTCCCAAACAGAACTATCTCCGTCTTGACTTTCTTTAACTGAAGGAAATTTTGCTGCATTCAGTGATTTACTTTTTCAAAGCATAAACACAATGAGTCTATAGGACTGATGTCATTTGTAAGCATGTATAGGTTAAACAGAGGGGGCCTGAGAATAGATCCTTGTGGGACGCCATATGACATAGCAATATTCTCTAATTTGTCTCTATAGACACTTCAATCCCTGAATTCTAGACACGTCCTGAACCATCTGAGGACCGTTTCTGAGAGCCCATTCCAATTTTCTCCACATCTCCAACAGTATAATTATGATCAACTGTGTCAAAAGCTGCACTAAGACCTAGCAGTACCAAGAAACTTACCTTACCTGAGACTGTATTCAGTCGAATGTCCTGTAACATCAGAGCTGTTTCAGCAGTATTCTAAGCAGTTTTGAAACTAAAACTACCCACCAAAAAACAATGAAACTTTTGCTTCCACATTTTCTAAGTATTCTAAACAATTAAGAACCAAAGAAATGACAGACACTAAAAGAAGCAAAGCAAAAGCTAAAGAGAATCTCTAAAGTAGAGAATGAGGGGGGTCTACAGCCTAGCAATACTTGCTTTTGGCTGGAGTTCCATAGGGATGATCCGTGCCCTCCACTAAAGTAAGAACAATGAGCAAATGAGAAGATATACCAATTGTGTGTGTGGGTATTAGCTACACTTATATGCTAAAATTTAAACACACTTGGTCAAATGACGTCTTGTTGATTTTCTTAATGAAAGTAAGTTAATGCATCCTCTACCCGGAAAAAAATAAAATATGGTATTTTTCAGGCCACATTTTATATATTTCTTTCCCCAATATGTCAAATTCAGCAGCTATACCAAAATCGTTAAGTTATGCACATATATGTACTCTGTAAAGGATGTGAACTTTTCACTTTCAAATCAACAATACTTGAGATTTGGCCATGGGCAACTATATGTGGTATGAAAAAATATGTTCAATTTATTGAGTGTATCTCTTAAAATAATAAAACATTATGCATAAGCCTTTATGGTGCACCAGTTAAAGAACAATATTACAGCTCAAAGGTTACACTCTAAGTAGCTGAAAATTGTGGAGCATTTGTGCAATACCTTTTTGACCAGTGTGTTTCATGTGTGTGCACATATTTAACTAGCGGTTCTCACATGGCAAATAAAAGGTGCAAAATTTTGTTGGATTGAACAGTTGACTAGATGTCTGCAAAAACAGTTGGGTTCTTGCATGTGTAGTGCTACATTAATGTGTGTGAATGCTGAAAGTGGTACTTGCTTGAGTATGATGGTGGGTGTGAACCATGCAGAGTTTCAGCTGAAACAGGGGGTCAAATGAATGAGTGAAAAAGACAGACAGGAAAAAACAGAACAAGTGAGGTTATGAAAGATGATGCTGAAAGACTGAGGCCACTACGAAAACAGGAAAGACACAGGATGACTGAAAATGCTGAGGCCAACAAAGATGTTGAATGAAATGAAGTCACAAGGACTAAACAGATCTACACTGATGCCACAGAAGTAAATCAGGGCTACTTGCTTGAGATTGAAAGATCAGAAGAAGTCTCATCTGTGTAAGCTGGGTATGGTAAGACAAATGGAAATAAAGGAAGAAATGAAAAAATGAGGGCAGCGGAATGACAGTGGTAAGGGATCAAAGGTAAAACATAGTTGAATGAATCTGTGCACTTAAGGGCTGCAATGCTGAGTCAAAATTATGAAGAAAGTCGATGAGTTGTTTAGTTTGTGCTTTGTCGTTATATGATGTGTGTCAGCACTTTTGCCCGAATTGTGAGGTGAGTTTGTGTGCGAGTTCAACACATTGAGGTTGAAACATATTGTTATGCTGCGTAACATTTTTAACTGGAGCCATTTGGATTTTGTGTTGCAGAATGCATTTATCAGCTTTACCCATCAGAGCTGCATTGTCATGGTTACTCCTGTAGGACAGTCGCTCATTTTTATTGTTTTGAGTGACCTTTTTAGTATGGTCACTCATAGCACCTGGGTTTTTGAGTAGCACTGGCTAAAGGCAATTATACCAGGTATAATATAATATCTATGCATATTTGTTTATTATATCATAATTAAAGAAATTAAACAAATTGCAGACAGGCACCTTTGAATGACTAACACTGTAACGGGTAAGAGAGTTAACATCAAAAGGCATAATCTTCTAACTTAGCCAGTGAATCAAACTTACTAAATGAACAGCTGATAGATTTGTCATTTATACAATTGTTATAACAGCACTAGCTCCCCAGTCACCAACAACATGAACAAATAAAATATGAAGATATAGAAGGAGAAGCAGACAGGTAAACAATAATGAGTGGATGAAAGAATACTTGCTTTTGTAAGCTGTCTCAGTAGGCTCAGTGGCAATCTCCACATTGTCATCTGATGAGGAGGACAGAAACCCCACAAATGAAAAACAAATCAAAAAAAAAAAAAAGAAAAAAAAGAAAAAAAAGACTAGAATAATGCCAGGTCAGAACAGTGGAGAATGGGACGCCACTGGATATTGCTGGCACTGTAGAACAGGTTCACATTCCTTAATCTACAGCAAATTGTGTGTGTATGTTAGAGGGGGGAAAAGAGATGGAAGCAGGAGAGGCGAGGAAGAAGAAGAGTACTTGCTTTTTAGAGGCGAGTCAGTTATGGAGTCCTCAATGACAGCTTGAGGGAAAGACAGAGGCAAAGGAAAGTGAATGGGAAACACCAAACATGGAAGAGATGCCACAGGAATATAACACACGTACACTATATCCACTAAGGTATGTGGACAACCCCTCTTATTATTTAGTTCACGTGTTAAAGCCACACCTGCTGCTAACAGCTGTATAAAATAAAGAACACAGCCATGCTGTCTCCACAAACAAGTCGTACTGAAGAGCTCAGCGGCACAGTTGTAGAATGCCGCCTTCCCCACAAGTTAGTTTGAGACGTTTATGCCCTGCCCAACTGTGTGCTAGTATTATGAGAATTGATAGTGATCATTCGGTCATACGTGAACACACCACAGCACACAGTGTGAACAGCACGAAATTCTTCCTCTGCA
>JBBPCZ010118344.1:0-10458 GCA_037974445.1 Brycinus macrolepidotus
CTTGGCTACTGTGTGGTGTAACAACCCCCCTTTGCTATAGCAAGTGTAAACAAGCGAATCGGATATGGGTCACAATTTTAAAAAACGTGTAAACAGAAGGTCAAAAAAATCGGATATAGGCAACAAATCAGAATTGAGCATCAAGACCTGCAGTAAACGAGGCCTTAGAGATCAGGACTTAAAGAAAACCACAAGAACCTTCATATGGGCAAGTTACCTGACGTACAACCATGAAAATACAGCACGCTGACACCAAATCCTATGGCAGTCTTTTAGTAAATGTGCTCTGAGCGAGCAAGATCTTATGCATAGCTGTGTGTAAAACTTATTTACTCTATAATACACTATACACCACTCACTCATAACAAAAGGAAATGACTGAATAAGGTTAAATGAGGCTTCAAACAGAGGCAGGAATGATCTCTCAGATTCATGGACATGGAGAACATAAATTAAGCTCTTATTTGGGCATTTAGGGTTTCTCATGCAATTAGTGCACTTCACTAATTAATGTTGACTTTCTGAAGAGAGGATACCTGTTCCGAACTTGCTAAAGGGATGATCAGGGTTCCCAGTGGCCTTCTCCAGCTGAAAGAGTCTCCAGGCATCATTCATCAGATTCTTCTCGTGTTCTGAGTCCACAGCGTTCACTTCTCTGTCTTTACAGCTCTCGTCAAACAGAGGACACAGGAAGAACTGTGCAAACCTGCCCAGGGAACAAACTACAGTGAGCAAACAGACAAAACCCAAACTCTACAAGCCTGAAAGTAGGGGTGAGAGATATGGAAAATAAATAAAGATATGTCTAAACATTTTCACAATTGATACGTCGGACCTGAAAGCTCTAGCAGAGCCACATTTTAGTAAATATTATAAAAAATATGAAAAGAACAATTTTACTCAATATCTTGAATTTTAAACAGCACTAAAGCTAATTAAACAGGAAAAATTATGTTCTCTTTATACTGAAATACGCAGCTGTTCATGTTGCTAAAGTAGTAATAATATTTAATCAGAAAAAATGTGGCATACCGTGCCAATTTATCACAAAAACAATGATTATTGTCAATTTCAGCATGCAGACATACTACAAATGGATTTAAGTCACCATTACTCGAATAACAAGCATGCACTTGTTGTGGTAAGCTTGTTTCATAGAATGAAAACATTTAATCCAGATGACTGACTTCTATCAATAGTCTAAATTGTTGCCCTGGACCACTGCAGCTCCCATAAAGCTTAGTTCAGATAGTTTCTCTATTTACATGGCAACATCTGTTCTACACACATGCAAAACGACTAGAACGATTCATGCAGAATCCAACTGCCATGCAAATATGGCATGCAAACTATAGACCAACTATGCAATGTCAGCAAAACCCAATCAGGCAGATGAGTGTCCTAAGCTGATTAGCTGCATGTAGCAAGACGACACAAATTACAGATTCATTTGGACGTATACGAATAGAACTGAACGTCCTGCTTTGGTCTGACTAAAACAAAGTTTCAGGACAACATTATTCATTAAGAAAGCCTGAGCTGCACCTTGTTAATAAATGAGGCCTAAATATTTCAATCTCTCTATGAACAGATTAATTACTGAGAACAGAGATCTGCCAGATCTCTCCTCGAAGAAACCGCTTCTTCAAATATTATTGTGATTTATGATTAGTAGATTGGCGTAATTCATGTTAGTGCAAAAAAATATATTCAAATATATTCTGAAGTATATACACATACACTATTGTAATGTATTATTTAACAAACACTAGCAACAGCAAAGTGTCTTTTGACGTTACCTTGTATCCGAGTCTAACCTGAGACCAAAATATTTCACATCCTGAGGTAATCATACACCACCGGCAAATGACACCTGATCTCCAAACACTAAACATAGTTTACCAGCTTGACACCTGCTGTCTCTAAAGACTGTGTTTCAAGGTGCTTTTTTAATATTCTAACCTTACCCGCATGGCAGATGGCACTTTTCTAATGCAGGTTCTCAAATACAAGGAAGAACGGTCAGTGGGGTCACCCACAGAAGAAACACTATCTTTATAGACACTCTGTCTTAAGGTGAGGAAACATGAAGCAATACATAAATAAATGCAAGGGCTTCCTCCTTCAGACTCCCACTCACCTATCCAGCGCCCCTTGCAGGTGCTCATGGGACACATCAAAGTAGTAGTTGGTGTGCTCTCCACTGGTGAAGGCGTTGGAGCTCCCTGCATGTTCGCTCAGGAACTGACTGTACTCGTTCTCTTTTGGATACTTCTCAGTACCCAGAAACAGCATGTGTTCACAGAAATGGGCCAGACCAGAAATGTTCGGAGGATCCGACAGCGAACCTGAGAAATGAGAAAAGAGAGGAAAAAAAAAAATCCTTAACCCATTCGTTTTCTTGTTAAAAAAAAAAAAAAAAAAAAAAAAAAAAAAGACAAACCCCTCCAAAAAAGGGATTCTCAATTCCAAAAATACCTTCTAAGTGGTGAAATGTCAGTTTTATCACACTTTACAAGCAACAGACAATTTCTCAAACAATGATCGATAAGCAGATTCATGCAATTATTCTGTAAACACAGTTACATACAAAAGTTTCATCACTTTCAGCCAGGTTACACTGTTTTTCTGCACATTTAGTGCACAATTTCTATTTCAAATACATATTGGAAAAAAAAATGAAAACTTTTGCACAGGGCATTTTTTATTTCATGTTAAATCTAGTACAAACAGTAACTGTGCATTAAAATGTGCAGAAGCGTGTTCTCTGTAGAGGACGTGCACTTATTCTCAAAATTTACAGTACCTAACTTGGCAAGAGACATCAGACCTTTTGCATATGACTAAGTGTAACTGACTAAGGAAAGTGTTCTGTTTCGCTGAAAGTAGGCCGACACCTATAGTCAATAATAAAAGTGTTACATTTATCTGTGGCCTTACAAGCATCTTGACAAAACACGTTATCTCATGAGTCATTAACTCGATAATTATGAGATTAGAATACAGTATCTGTCCTATAGAAACTTCCCTAATTCAAAATGAGATAAAGGAATGTAAGTGCCTTTAAATTTGTCATAGATATTTTTACAGTTCACATTTTCAACAAAGTAATAAAAGAGGGGAATGAGGGTAAAGAAAGTAGGTCATCATGGTGGTGTGGACGAACAGCACAACAACCCTTTAGCTCTGGAAGATGCAGCGTTATCTGCTAATCCTCTTCTGGTCTACGCTCGTGTCTCGTGACACCCTTCCCTTCTTAACCTTTGAAGGTACCCTACATCTCTAATTAGATGATGCAGAGTCTGTAGGTACCGTTTTCATTCTTGTTTTCGTCTGTGTATGTACACACATGCACATGTATTAAGTAAAGAAATAAATGTACCATTTATTGTACAAAGTGACAAGTGCAGTGACATGAAACGCAGATATTCTAATGCGCACTCTATTTATACTAAAACTATACTAATTTGCACTACTCTGACATAAAGATTTAGCACTTAGTACCCTGCTCTGGTTCTTACACTGTCCTAAAACTTGAATGTCTCCTCATATTGTTAGTCGCTTTGGATAAAAGCGTCTGCCTAATGATTGTAATGTAATGTAATGTAGCATGTAGAAAGGCTTCCTAAGTTTACAGTGTGGCTCCATCAACACCTGTAGAGCCAAATTCTCCAAATGCTTCCAAAAATCTGGACCAGCAGGTCAGTCACTACAACATAAAGAGATTAAATATGCAGACAAAGACAGGACAGCTGCCAAAGCCGCAGGCACCGGGCAAAATGGATCGCTCTCTTTGGGAGGGAAGCATAAAAACACAAGAAAGACAAAAAGGTATATTTAAAATATTCTCCACTATTCTCGAATTTAAAAACTTGACACACACACAAGCAAAATGTCTCGCATATCGCAAGCTGCAGGACAGCACAAACAATACTGTTACGTAATATTTCATTATTTAATAGCTTTGTAATAAAAAACAAAAAAACGACATGTTTATGTAACAAAGCTAAAATGGTTCATAAAAGGAGCCTTTGGTTCATAAAATATGAATTTTATACCCATGCTAGGCTGGACAAGAATACAACACACGAAAGCACAAAATCCTTGATGTACGGAAAATAAAGCGCAAAATGAGACAAAATAAGGTGAGTTATCACAGAACGAAGGACATTTTGGGCTGAAGCTGCATGTGAAACTCGAAGACGGGGTGAGAAGAGGCTTTTCTCTCTTACCCATGTGGACGTCGAGGGCCGCTGAGGACTTGTCTGTGGTGGGATCGCTGATGAGGATCGCTTTCAGGCCGTTGGTGAACTCCAGACCCCTGTACTCGCGCTTGTCCTCTGGAGAGCGAATGATGTTACTCACCACCCTCTTCACTGCAGGGTCACTCATCGTGAGGTTTGAAACGACTCTGAAAGAAGACATGACTATCATTTTAAGGACCTTTCAACATAACGACGATAATAAATAACTGACATATTTCGTCGTTACACAAACACAAAGCTCACATCTGACACTGGAGAAGAAACAGCCCAAGATTCTGTGGTAAATCAAATTGGGAATGCAAGGTGGCTGAGAAGAGAATAAATGGTGGACGTACTGCACCTAAATAATTCAAATCATTCAATGCCTACAAAGCAAACAAAGCCAAACCAGTGAGTTTGTGCGGTCTTCTGAATTTTACATGTGATGTAAGTAAAATAGAGGTAAATCTGAAAGAGGAAAAAAAAAACTTAATGGGCTATTTTGCCTTTCTCCCTGCATGAACAGGTTTTAAATAAATAAATAAAAATAAATAAATAAATAGATAGATAGATAAAAAGACCAAAGCCCATCATAAAACATCAGTGTATTCGTAATCAATTGTATATTAACTTTTGTCGATATTAAAGACATCGGTTTCCTGTCACCACTGCTGTGAGCCATTCTGACTCTATAGGTTTCTCTAGAAATCATTTCCTCCAGTATCAAAAATGTTCTTTGATTCTGATCTTGATTTATTAAGCTGAAAGGATGAAAAATACTCCATTACCTAATTTAATTCACGTAGACAGGAATCAGATAAAAGCACGCCAGCACACTCGCTGCCCGGATTACTTACACCTCATTTATCAGGTCCTGAGGATTTACACTGAACTGCGTTTGGAAAACAGCCAAACCTTAAACTTACACGGAATAAAATGCAATGCCCATGCTCAGTCCGTGGCCAGGGCTGTTCCCATGCTCTGTCTGAGACTGTCCACTACCAGCACACGGTCTGGGCTGCACTGCACAGCCCGCGTGGGTTTAATGAAGATTAGCGAGCATCCTGAACTGTCATTAGGAAATGAATCATTCATTAATCGACACAGAAAGTGTCACACAGTCCACGACCGGATTTAACGCGGCTATGAAAAACTCCCAAGCTGTTTAATGTTACCTGTTTCTCCTATTGACCATTTTGATGGCAAGAAGACTACCTTTAAATTTTAATACAGCCTCCTAAAACCATACCAGTGAGCTCTAAAGAACATACACTATATCGACAAAAGTATTGGGACACTCCTGTTTCCCATTGTTTGGGCTAGGCCCCTTACTTCCAGTGAAGGACAAACTTAATGCTTCAGCATATCAAGACATTTTGGACAACGCCATGGACAACTTCGTGGACACAGTTTGGGGAAGAACCTTTTCTATTTCAGCACGACTGTGCCCCAGTGCACAAAGCAAGGTCTACAAAGACATGGTTGGATTAAAGAACTTGACTGGCCCGCACAGAGCCCTGACCTCAACCCCATTCAACACCTTTGGGATGAACTGGAACGGAGATTGTGAGCCAAGCCTTCAAGTCCAACATAAATGCCCTACAAAATGAATGGACACAAATTCCCACAGAAATTCCAAAATCATGTGGAAAGCCTTCCAAGAAGAGTGGAAGCTGTTATAGCTGTAAAGGGGGACCAACTCCATATTAAAGTCTGTGTTCGAATGCAGTGTCATTAAAGTCTCTGCTGGTGTAACGGTCAGGAGGCCCAATACTTTTGTCCATGTAGTGTACCTGAGTGTTTCTGGTCAGACACCTGTGTGTCCAGCTGGAGAACGCGGTGTTTCTGTCGATGAATTTTTAAAGAGTTCTGCTGACTGAATGGGAACACGCAATTTTCATTTTTTAATCAATGTCATCCCAGTTCTAATCTGACACAGAAAATAAAGAATAACGAGCTTAAAACACGCACAGTAACAAAAAAACAGGCTAGTGACTCAAACACCGGGAGCAATTTCACAACTTTAGTCTAAACACCAGTTAACCTTCAATAAAAGACTTGTTTTCGTGTATCTACCGTGTGCTGATAATATGTAGAAATTATCCTTCTTTTAAATCACCAACTCTGAAGTCTTCAAACGTTATTTTTTACAGACTTTAGGAAAACAGAAGCTAAGCTAAGCTAAGAAGCATGTTAGCCGTTAGCCGTTAGCTCTGAAGGAATAAAGACGAAAAAAGGAGGGATTTTCCAAACTTAATACACACCTGCTCACCTGGCGCTCGGAAGAATGTGTGTGAAGGTATTTGAGACGGACAGAAAAGAGATTATCCCGGCTGGCCGGCTAAAACATCGCAGCATCCCTTCAGAGCCCCGGACAACACAAACACAGCCCGGAGCCGTCAGGCCGCCATCATCACTCCAGACCAGATCAGTCGATCCAGAGCCTCCTCAGAACACACACACTCCTCTAACTGGGTTCAGCTTCCAGTCTTTATTTTCCATTAGTTTACAACCCTCCCAGCATTACTGCATCTTTATTTAGGCTCTTTTAATTCTAAACAGAGAAAGGAGAATTTTTAAACATATATATTTATATATAATACAACATTATATTAATGTATGTGCCTCGTCAAAACACTCTCCTCTAACTTGCTTCAGCTTCCAGTGTTTATTTTCCATTAATTTACAACCCTCTCAGTATTACTGCATCTTTATTATTACTTTTCAAAATTATAAACAGAAAAAGGAGAAATTTAAATACATACATATTTATATAAATACATATTATATATATTATATGACATACACAGACACACACACAGACACACACACATACATATATATACATTTAATGTTGACCCGCTACCTCGTCAAAACACACTTGTTTAACTGGTTTCAATTTCCAGTTTTTATTTTCCATAAAGCTATAACTCTCCTAGTATTACTGCAACTTTATTTATGCTTTTTAAAATTACAAACAGAAAAAGGAGAACATTTATTATTATTATTATTATTATTATTATTATTATTATTAATAATAATAATAATAATAATAATAATAAAAAACAACAACAACAACAATAATAATAATGATAATGATAATAACAACAACAACAACAACAATTATAATAATAATAGTAATAATAATAATAACAGTATATTACAGTTGTGGCCAAAAGTTTTGAGAATGACACAAATGCTGGTTTTCGCATGGTTTGCTGCTTCAGTGTTTTTAGATCTTTTGGTCGGATGTTTCTATGGTGTACTGAAGTATAATTACAAGCATTTCTTAAGTTTCAAAGGCTATTTTTGACAATTACATCAAATTTAGAGTTAATATTTGAGGTGTTGGCCCTTCTTTTACAAGACCTCTGCAGTTCGCCCTGACATGCTGTCAATCAACTTCTGGGCCAAATCCTGACTGGTGGCGACCCATTCTTGTATAGTCAATGCTTGGAGTTTGTCAGAATTTGTGGGTTTATGTTTTTCCACCTGCCACTTGAGGATGGACCACAAGTTCTCAATGGGATTAAGGTCTGAGGAGTTTCCTACCCATGGACCTAAAATGTTGATGTTTTGTTCCCCGAGCCACCAATACTGATGTAATATAAAGTGATTCTGTATTGGAAGCATTAATTGATAATTAATTGATTAATTGATATCAGTCTATCGAGATGTGCTACCTCATATTATTAAATACAGGTGTTATAATAATAAAAATATGCTGTTTATTCTGCTTACTATTAAAAAAACATAAATAGAGATGCATTGTGAGAGTTATACCCATACCCACAGACCAGCTGGAAAAAAAACTCTGAAACTAATGAAAAGCAACTATTTGTGTGTGTATGAAGATTAAAAGCCTCAGTCCATAAAAATGCCTTTTAAATCTCTCTGTAAATCTTTTGAATTACCGAGAGATTAATCACACCTACATTACTATTGATTAATTGCATCTACATTACAAAACCTAATGCTCTTAAACCGATTGTGCAGCCAACGTGACTCTCAACACCAACATGTTTTTGTTCAGTAATGTTCCTTATCAAACACCTGATCACACTCATCATCATCATCATCATCATCATCATCATCACCGTCATCATCATCATCCTCATCCTCATTATCGCCACCTTCATCACACTCATCAGCACGATCATCACCATCATCATCATCATCATCATCATCACCATCGTCATCATCATCATCATCATCATCACTATCGTCACCATCATTGTCATCATCTTGGTCACCACCATATATATCAATATATTCTATTTCTTCAATCTTTTAACAAAGATCTTTTCTTAACAGAAACGGCATTTATCGAGACCACATTTTTACCTTTAACTCAGGTAAGTTTATTTTTATTTTTTAAAAATTCATCATTAAGAAAGAATTTTTAACAAAATCACCGGTGCCACAATTATTGGCACCCCTAAAAATAAATAAATAAATGTAACTGAAGAATTTTTGTAATTTATACTTTCCTGTTTTTAGCTGATCAGAGTGTCTTTTAATTAGCAATCCATGACTTCCTGTATTTCTGGGGTATAAATATGACATGACACAAAGGCACATTTCTCTTAGCCACTCTTCAAAATGAGAAAGACGAGAGAACATGCCATTCGAGTAAGGCAGATGTGTGCTGATCTTCATAAGTCAGGAAATGGCTACAAGAAAATAGCTCCTCGCCTAAACTTGCCCATATCCACAGTCAGAGCAAAAATTTAAAAGTTTAAAACAAGTGGAACTGTGACAAACAAGGCTGGGCGAGGACCCAAGTTTATCTTGCCACCAGTGAGGAGGACGGTAAGGAAGGTAAAAAATTCTCCAAAGCTCACTGTTAGAGAACTGCAGCAAAGAGTGGCACCTTGGGGTCACCAAATTTCCATAACAACCACTTGACATTATCTACATGCCAACAGGTTGTTTGGGAGGCATGCCAGGAAAAAGCCTTTTCTGTCCTACAATCAATTTGCTGAACGCTACTGGGACTTTAACAGGAACTGTGTGCTTTGGTCAGACGGCACTATGATTGAGTTTTTTGGCAACAAACACTCCGGGTGGGTCTGGTGTGAAACAAAGGATGAAAATGCAGAAAAGCACCTAGTGCCCACTGTTAAGTATGGTGGAGGATCTGTGATGCTGTGGGCCTGTTTCTCTTCCAAAGACATTGGGAACCTTGTGAGAATGCATGGCATCATGAACTCTTTGAAATACCAGGACATTTTAAATAAAAAATCTGGTGGCCTCTGCCAGAAAACTGAAATGGGTCATCATTAGGTCTTTCAGCAGGATAATGATCCAAAACATACGGTCAAATGAACACAGAAATGGTTCACCAGGTACAAAATCAACCTTCTCAGTCCCCAGACCTAAATCCCATAGAAAACCTGTGGGGTTTCTCGTTCCTTTATATTTTGCTTTGAATAACCTTGTTGGTGCAAAAATCCTATTTTATGCCTGTCAAACAAATGTTTTACTGTGACAGGCTGCAAAGTACCTAAAGATACCCTGTAGATGTTGAGATGCTGAGGTGTTGAGATGCTGAGATGTTAAGATGTTGAGATGTTGAGGTGTTGAAATGCTGACATGTTGAGACGTTGATACATTGAGATGCTGAGATGTTGAGGTGTTGAGATGCTGAGATGTGGACATGATGTTGAGATGATGTTGAGACGTTGATGTTGAGATGCCGATATTTTGAGGTGCTGAGATGTTGAGATGTTGAGATGTTGAGATGATGCTGAAGTGATGTTGAGATGATCTTGAGATGTATCCATGTTCAGCTGCCGACCCGCAGTAGCTCCACCAGGACGCTGAGGGGCGTCCTGCTCCTCTCAGGGTTGAGAAGAAGAGAAGTCCGGAAGAAGTGCTGCTGGAGGAGTGTTTTGAGGGCTGTGTTGGTTTGAGAGGGGTTTTTATGCTGAAACAGACAGAAGATCTGATTTAGCGAGGTGAGACCTGTTTACAGAGTGGATCTGCTGTGCTGAAGGAGCTGATCAGGAGCAGGGGGGCTCTGGTCCTGCAGGGTGGAGATCAGAGTCGCGTGACTCTGCAGAAGAGAAACTGAAGATATTTTCAGCCCTGGAGATTTTACCCAGGAGAGGAACGCAAGTAGTGTGAGGGAGCAGTGAAGAGTGTGTGTGTGTGTGTGTGTGTGTGTGTGTGTGTGTGTGTGTGTGTGTGTGTGTGTGTGTGTGTGTGTGTG
>JBBPCZ010118355.1:0-10458 GCA_037974445.1 Brycinus macrolepidotus
GTAGTCTCATCTACACAAACACACTGCAGATGACAGGCCAGGTAAACATCTAATGATCTGTTTGAATGCCTCCTCATCATGTGAGCCTTGAAGTTTTTTTTAAGAAGACTAAGACTACAGTGAGGGCATTTAATTTTTATTGACTTCCCATAAGCCACAGTTTCATTCAGCACAGAAGTTAGAGCATATGAATGTTCTACCAAAGATTCAGAAGACTGTTTAGACACTGGACAGAGGACATTGGGAGGGAGACTGGGCTCCTCGGACAGTGCAGTGGGAGGGAGATGGGCAGTGTTGTGCATGAACGCCGTTCATTGAACGTGTTCCTGTTTTTCGTGAACGCCGAACTGAACGAATCAGTTTACAAATGATGAACGTGAACGTGAGTGACGTTCACTCTGGCGAGACTGAGCGCCGCTCACGTTTTACGACAGTTTTAAAGTTTGCTGATAACAGGCTAGCATGGCTGGTGCTTCCAGTTCAGACGCTTCTGCAGAAGGCAGTTTGTTTAAAACAGGGTTGCCAACTCTCACACATTCGGCATGACAGTCACGCTTTCAGCCTTAATCTCACGCCAAATCTGACATTCTTCTGTGTTGTAATTTTTTTTCAAAGATGTTTATTTCTTACACATAGATGATAAGCATGTGTAAAATGTAAAGCGAGAAAGGTTGTATCTCCAATCCTTTCGTCCTACATGGCAGCCTGCACCGGCATATAATTTTGTCTGCAAGAGAGAAAAAACACATGTAATTTAAATGTAGTTATATAGAATGCAGTCAATTTATCTAACAATCAGTGTGTACATGTTAACAAAAACATAAATAAAATAATGACCATCCAATCCTCTATAATGAAAGCAAAAGGGTGTGGATCACAAGTGCCATCAAGCAATGTGGTGAACAGGAAAGAAAAATATATTTAATAAAAACACAAGCTTTTTCTTGTTGATGAATGCACTGAACTGTAGAATGTGCATAGCAACTTTTAAGTCAACAAAGAGACTGCAGAAGTACTGAAAATAAATGAATATAACTATATTTATAACTATAAATATAAACTATATTTAATACCAACATACCTATGAAAGGCAAAGGATTTTTAATGTGTCCATTTATATGTTCCTCAATCTTTGCCCTGACAGTAGGGCTGAAATTGGGGCACAGAGGGCAATGAAAGAGTCTTCTGCAACATGTGCATTCCTGCAATGCTGGCTTTGAGGCAGAATTACAGATTGATATGTGCATCTAAAACAGAGAGAAAAGCAGGTAAACACCATATACACATTTGAACAATTTTGATGCTACTTTATGCTATGTTCTTCAAAGTGCTGAGACCCTTATTCCACTGATAATGATTTAGCAGCATAACATGAAAGAACCAAATGAAGATTTGGGGAGAAAGGTCTTTACAAAAAGATACTTTACAAGATACCTTTATTTGTGACATACAATACATACAATTTAACAAAGGCTAACTAAAAACTGGGCAATAAAAAGCAGTAGAGAATAGAATAGAGAATAGAAGTATTTATAAATATATACATCTCTTTGTGAAGAACTTTACAATATTGATGCAGGTGGAATGACAGACATGAATAAAGTGTAATATGCAGTAAAGGGAACAATGTACATTGATGTTATAGATAGTGAAAAGTAGTAAAGTGAATTTGTTCAATAAGAAGCAAAAAACAAATACAGTTGAAAGACCACTATATGCCAACAATAAATCATGTTCTAATGCAAAATGTGGTTTAGAGACGCCCACAGAAGCCCTTAATCCAGCTCTCTTACTTAAACCAGGGCCAGGAAACAAACATATCTGTGTGTTTCTCTGCTCTGGAGCACGATAAAAAAAAACAAGTTTAAAAATGACCTTCGTTTTAAATATTTCCATGTTGTAACGCATAAAAGTGCCAACATGATCAGTGTAAGTGGACTAGTTGATTACTTAAATTACTAACAGCACTCTGTCCCAACCTTTACGATCCACTTCCCGGTTTCCACTGTATCTATGCAAGGCACGTGTTTCCGCCTACTGCGGAGGTCACGTGTTTCCGCCTACTGTGGAGGTCACGTGTTTCCGCTTACTGTGGAGGTCACGTGTTTCCGCTTACTGTGGAGGTCACGTGTTTCCGCTTACTGTGGAGGTAACGTGTTTCCGCTTACTGTGGAGCTCCACAGTGGCTGCAGCCAGATGCTATTCGAAAATACAGACATCTACTAATGAATTATCTCCGCCAGCTTAGGACAGCCCAAAAGGTAAAAAAATAAACTATACCTTCTATCATTTCAACTCAAATCACCTTCTACTCTGGAGAAGCCAGTAGAAAATCCGAAAAGGCTGTTTAGCCTCCTCAGCGGGTACTTCAACCGGATCATCATGGTAAAACCCAAGGTTCAGACTCTCACCAACACACCAACGGCTAACAAAACTACTCCATCTTCCAAGAAGAGATGTCCCGAGGATTCACCCGAAGCAGCCTCTCCACCTGCTAAAGACTTCATAACCATCTTGGACTCTATAAACAGTAAGCTAGCTAGCTTCGACGGACACCTGTCCTTGTTAGAAATCCTCCACAGGGAGGTCCAAACTATGCGAGAATCTTTAGAATTTAGCCAGCAACAAGTAGAAATACTTACGGCAGAGAACGCAGACCTCAGAGAGTCAGTAAAATCACTCACAGGCGTCGAGCCAGCTCTTGGAAGAAAACAAAAGAATCAAAGAAACTGTTTTAGGCCTACAGGCGCAAAATATGAGGGATATCCTGGTTTTTGCTGGTATCCCAGAGGAGACCGAGGAGGATCCAGAATCCACGGTTAAAAACTTCATCCAAAACCAGCTCAAGCTCCCAGCGGGTATCGTTAATAACATCACTTTCCACCATGTTCATTGACTTGGAGGAAGAAGACCCGAAGGCCGCAGACCTAGACCTACTGTGGCCAAATTCGAACACTTCAAGCAAAAGAAGCTAGTGAAAAGCAGAGGCAGGGAGCTGAGAGGAACAGACTCCAGCGTCAACGACCAGTTTCCCCAGGAGATCCTGTAGCGGCACAGAGTCCTATTTCCCATCAGGAAACGTCTCATCGATGGAGGTTCCCGAGCGGTCATCACTGTCAACAAACTATATGTTAACGGGCAACTGTATCATGACCGGGAAACCACCCCCTGGCTCTACTAAGCTAAAATCAGGTGATAGTTTTCCATATTAACATAATATTTTTACTAATTTGCTAAAAGGCATGTCCTCATTAAAACATTATCTGCTCGTCTCAACAGCATAACTAAAGATGAAATGTGTCGAAAATGTACCACTGGTATTCACGCTACTCCTTCACTTCTGTCCTTTTTCACGTATCATTATCTCTCTTTCTTTCTTCTCTCTCTCTCCTCAACAGTTATCCGCCCATTTTGTACTTAATGCTACAGTTTGCATAACTGCATCCCACATAGCACACGCACACAAACAGCACACTAACAGACCACACACATACAGACGCACACACTGGCCCAGGCTCTAACTCGAATAGATGCAGACACTCAGCAGGTACACAACACACACAGACATACACACGCACATACAGGCATCCATGTGCAAGCACACGCGCACATACATACATACACACATACACATGCACACACACACTTTTAGCAAGCCTCTCACACTTGCTTAGTTAGCTTAAACATGAGTACGTTAAGGCTGGCCACTTGGAATGTGTGCAGTATGGGTTCCAGAGAAAGGAGATTAAAAGTTTTTAATCGGTTGAAAGAACTACAGGCAGACATTGTCCTCATGCAGGAGACTCACTTATCCAAAACAACAACTAACACATTCACCTCACCACAGTTCCCTCATGTATACTCAGCTGGCTACAACTCTAAACAAAGGGGAGTAGCCATACTGATAAATAAAAAAATACACTACACTACCATTAATTCTATTACAGATTCAGAAGGCAGATTTATTATAGTTAATTTGTCAATTCATAATAAGGACATACGCATTGCTAGTGTATATGGCCCAAATATAGATGACCCCTCCTTCTTTCACACTCTTTTCTTTGCACTCTCTGATCACTCTGACACCACATTTATAATAGGAGAGGACCTCAATCTGGTGTTTAATCCTGAAATTGATAGGCTTAGCATCACAGGGAACTATAGGAATTGGCAATCCGCAGAAACTCTTCAACAGAACATGAGGGACTTTGGTCTATGTGATGTTTGGCACTCTCATTACCCTACCCTTAGAGAATATACCTTCCTCTCGTCAGTACACCGCTCGTATTCTCGCCTAGACCACTTTTTAATTAGCAGCTCCATTATGAGGGACACTGCGGCCACTCAGATTCACCCTATCACTATCAGCGACCACACACCTGTTTCCCTCACTCTGACTAACGCAAAGGTCACACCTCCAACCAGATATTGGAGATTTAACACATCCTTACTTAAAGATCAAGCTTTCATAAACTATTTCAAGCAGGAATGGGCACTATATTTAGACAGTAATGACATGGCAGGAATCTCACCATGTATTCATTGGGAGACAGGGAAAGCAGTCATACGAGGTAAAATAATTTCTTACTCCTCGCATAAGAAAAGTTTAGAAAACTCTTTATTAAGTTTAGAAAACTAATTATATTAGAACCTGAGCAAAAGATTAAATCTCTAGATTAAATCCCTGCCTCACCCCAGGAACACATCTTGAGTGAACTAAGGAAGTCAAAACTCAAATTAAATTAAATAGTTCTTGGTGCAAAGACTTTGACTGGAGAACTTTGATTATAGCAACAAATCTGGCAAATTTCTAGCCAACCAATTAAAAATGAATAAAGAAAAAGGAACGATTGCCTCTGTAAGAACTCATCGGGAAATATTACCCATGACCCAGAGGAAATAACACTTTTAGAAATTTCTGTAAAAACTTATATACGTCACAAATTGATCCACCAGATGCTGATATTGAAGAATTCCTCAATAATATAAACCTTCCAAAATTACAGGATGATCAGGTTATGGCTCTGGATGCACCCATCTCAATGGCTGAACTCCATGATGATCTATAAAGAATTCTGGACTACGCTGGAGCCCATTTTTTTTAGAATGGTATGTCATATTAGGGAGAGTGGCAAGCTATCTTCTAACATGAACTCAGCTAATATTAGCCTACTTCTTAAACCAGGTAAAGACCCCACGCTTCCTTAGTTATTGCCCAATATCGCTTATAAATACAGATCTTAAAATAATTTGTAAAGCATTAGGTAGAAGACTGGAAAAAATCAACGCTTTTATAAGACATCCAGATCAAACAGGCTTCGTCAAGGGTAGACACTCAGCTAACAATACATGCAGGTTAATTAATCTAATAGATTATTCTACTATCAATAAATTAGAAACCACAATTATTCCATTAGACGCAGAAAGGGCATTTGACAGGGTGAGTTGGAAATTTCTGTTTGCAATACTAAGCAAATTTGGTCTTGGATCATCCTTCATTAACTGGATCAAAACATTATACAGTTCTTCTATTGCATCGGTCAGGACAAATGATCAGACTTCACCAAGCTTTAACCTACAGAGGGGCACCAGCCAAGGCTGCCCACTTTCCCCTTCACGTTTTGCCATTTTCCTTGAACCATCAGGAGCCATGATCAGACAAAACAATGATATTAAAGGTATTAAAATTAAAAATGTGTCTATGCGGATGATGTACTACTCTTTCTGCAGAACTCACAATCCTCTTTATCTCAGACAATCTCAATCGTAGATAAATTCTCTGCAATCTCTGAGTATTCCATCAATTGGTCAAAATCCATTGTCTTGCCTATAAACTTTGTTTTTCAGAATACATCCACTAACAATCCGCAATCAGGTCATATCAAATATTTAGGTATAAATATCTCCCTCAGGCTCTCAGACTTGCCAACATTAAACTACACTCCACTTCTTAATACAATAGAGGATGGTCTTACGCGGTGGAAAACCAGGCCTATATCACTCATGGGGAGAGTGGCCACAATTAAAATGATGGTCCTACCCAAAATTAACTATTTATTTTCGACGATTCCCTATAAACCCTCATCTGTATGGTTCAAATCATTAGATTCACACATCTCCAAATTTTTATGGAAAGATAAGCCACCACCAATCAGTTTAAAAACCCTACAGAAGCCAAAAGAATGCGGAGGTTTAGATCTGCCAAACTTTTACCATTACTTTCTCAGTAATAGATTGCAATATGTGTTGAAATTGATTAGCCCCAGCCCATTATACAAACTATTTCTAAATGTGGAACAAATGTTCTGTGATAACATAGAAATCTGACTTGCCATTTATCAGCTCCAGTATCAAACGCCATAAGTGTTTCCAAAGCATCAACATCAATACATCTCTGACAGCCTGGTGGGATTTTCTTAAAATAACCAAGTCTTCGCTTACCCTATGCAAACACACGTCTATCTGGAACTATCCTGACATCGTATTGAATAAAAATGTATAAATTTCACATTATGGAAAGACAAAGGTATAAGGTACCTGGAGCACATCCAAGGCGGACACTTTGTTCCATTTCAAGAACTCATATCACAGTACAGTATTCATAGTAGTAAGTTTCTGGAATATCAACTTAAATCCACAATACACGCTAAATACATACATGGGGAAATAAACTTGCAATTACCTATAAGAGTAATCGAATTTATGAAGCTCTCCACCCCTAAATTACTATCAAAAATATATAGATCACTATCAAAGACAGACGATTCAATTTCCCTTCCAACCTCAAAATGGCAGATAGATCTGTCCACTAAACTGGACCAGAATGTCTGGGCACAAATATGTTTAAATACTTTTAGAATGACAAAAAACACCAATCTACAACTTATACAGTACAAAACTCTTCATAGAACACATTATACAGGGCAAAGGATGTTCAACAGGGGTCTCATAAGTTCCTGCTCTCACTGCACAAGTAACGCACCAGATGACTACATGTATGCCATGTGGGGGTGCACACCTGTTTGGAGGTTTTGGCAGAGGGTATGCGAAGATTTATCATTATGTTTAGGGAATAATACTTTAACCTCCCTGAAACTATGCATGTTAGGAGACTTAAGCGATGTTGATCTGGAAGGGAATTCAGCACATACGGTCCTCACTGCCCTGTGCATCGGGAACAAAACAATTCTCATAAATTGGAAATCCAAAAACAATCTGAGTATTAATCACTACAGGTGTCTTGTGTTGGACTGTATAAGTATGGAGAGAATGTCTGCTTCCTCCAGGGACCAATGAGCTGATTTTAATTCTCTCTGGTCCCTAGTAATTGACTTCATCACATAGTGTGGGGGGGGTCATGACTTTGCTGTCTTGTGTGCCCCCTGGGTGGCGGGGGAGCTCGGGGGGGGCTGTGGGCCTCTGGTGGCCCCGTGGGGCCGGGGTCCATGGTCGCCGGTGCGGGGTGGCTGAGAGTCGGCCCCAACTGAGTGGAGCTGGGGGGCCACGGTGGGTTACCCGATAGCTGTGGGCGGGGCTCCTAGCAGCCCTTGGCCAGGTGGCCGGGCTTAGCTAGCGCGGGCCGGGATTGTGGGGTCTGTGTCCTGGTGTCTGGGGGCGGCTCGCTTCCTGGGTGGGGTCTTGTCCGCGCTGGGGGGGGTTTGTGTCTCGCTGGGTGCGTCCCCTCCTGGGGGGCTGGGTCGGCACCGGCTGACGCCCCGAGGGTCCGGGTGCCCGGTGCACGCTGAGGAGCTGGGAGGATGACACGGTTACGGTGGTGGAAGGGGCGGGGGTCCTCAGCCTCAGGCCAGCTTGTCTTGTAAGGGTGGGTGTCTGTGTATGCTTGGCACATCAATGGGGCCATGCGCGGATGAGGCTCCAGCCGCCTCCCTGGGCCGGGTTGAGGAGATATAGTTATAAATCTGGGGCCGCTCACTGAATACTATCTGGTGCATCTGCAGCCTGCCCCCTTGGGGGGGCGCTGTCTTGTGTGATGTGGGCTCCCCTGGGGTCTTGCGGAACACCCATCCAGTGGATGGGTAGCTCCTGGCTCAGATTCCGTGCTCTGTCTATGCATACGTGGCCGGTTCCCGGCGGGCGCTGGTACACTGTTGTCTCTGGTTGCCGGGGAGCTCCCGCCCCATGGCCACAGGGGCCCACGTCTGGGGCCTCCCCTCCTCCGCCTCTTGGGGCGGGTGCTTGGCCTCTCCCGTGGCGTCCGGCCGGGGTCCCACGACCTCCAGTGGGTCTGCTGGGTCCCTGTAGCCCCCGGGGCTTGCTCGATCTGCCCTGGGCGCTGGGGCGGCGTTGTTGTGGCCCCTAACCCTCATTATAGAACATTATAAAACATTCCATGACAAACTCAGATATTATATACGCATGCACACATACACACAGACAGTCAAATGTACACGTACTCACACATACACACGCACAAACACACATACACACACACACGTCCATACACGCGCACACACATACACACACATCCATATACACGCACATACATGCACAAGTGTACACACACACACGCACACACACTCACACAAATGCACAGGTGTACACACAGGCACCCAAATGCACACGTGTACACCCACACACACGCACATATACACATGCATATGTGAATGCGTGTACACACATTCAAAATTATCCAGGACTTCTGTTGTGTTGTTACAATGTTGCCGCCAGCTTGTATGTTTTTTCTTTTCTTTTCTTTTTCCTTGTTTGTGTGTGTGGTTGGTTCTTGTTTTTCAGATGCAGCTATCAGAGCGACGATACAGTTACAGCAACTGTCCTTTAGATCCTTTCTGTTTTGTTTTTTTTTATTTTTGTTTGTTTATTTACTTATTTATTTTTCTCTCTCTCTGTTGGCTCTTTTCTTTTTCTCTTTCTTCTCTTTCATCTCTTTCTTTCTCTGTCTTCTCTACCCCTGTAAGATCTGGCTTAATTATGCAAAAAATTAAATAAATAAACACAAAATTTCAAATAACAAGAGGGGCTAATACTGAATCGTTAAAGCCCCACTTCACAAAAAAAAAGAAAAAAAAGAGAGAGTGAGCTTCCCCCCACCAATCCTCACCACATTCTTTATGGGTACCGTCGAAAGTCTTCTCTCCAGTTGCATCACCGGGGGAACTGTAATGTTTTGGACTGTAATACACTCCGGCGAATAGTGAAAGCAGCTGAGAAGGTTATTTTCCAAACCTGCTGCTTTAACAGAGCCACTAACATTGTGAAAGACTGTTCATACCCATTACACAGACTCTTCTCTTTTCTACCGTCTGGCAAACGATATTGAAGCTTTCGCTCTGGTTCTGCACGGCTGTGCAACAGCTTCATACCACAGGCCATCAGGGCTCTGAAACGCACATAAATGCACATAAATGTCTAGTCCTTGGTTAACCAGTACATTTCACTTTTTATTGTTTATACTTATCATACCACACTCTGGACTTTCAATTAGCACCTGCAGTTTACTGTAACTCTGTTTACTGCCAATCCAGGCACCCTTATGACCTGTCATTTTCCAGTGCAACATCATATGCTCATGTGCAATAATAATATGTATATAATGTGCAGTAGTTTTTATTTTGGACTGTCTAAGATTTACATCCCACTCACATAACTGTTACCCTGCTATATTGACTATTTATTATACTGTTCTATCATCCCTTGCACTTTGCTCAATGTTGCTAACTGCCTCCTGTGCAATATTCATCACTCCAGAAGGTTTACATAGTGTCAACACTTGATGTCTATTTATTGTTTGTCTATTGTCTACTGTCTGTTGTAACTTGCACTCTGTTGACTGTTGAATGTTGTATGTTGCTATTTGTTGCACCGTGGTCCATGGAGAAACGTAACCTTGAACTTTGAGCCCTTGAACTTTGAACCAATGTAGTGTGTGAAGAATGGGGATGATATGTTCATGTTTCCGCACCTTCATTAGGATCCTTGCAGCTCTGTTCTGAATATACTGCAGTTTCTGAAGACTCTTGTTAGGGATCCCAATAAGTAGTGCATTGCAGTAATACAAAAGCATGGGTTAGCTTCTCTGCATCAGGCTGGGTCAGAGTGGAACGGAGTCTGGCAATATTCCTGAGATGGTAGAAGGAGGTCTTGCAAAGGTATTTGATATGAGTTTCAAATGTTAGTTAAAGGGGGGTAGGGGGGTAGAAATGATACAGTGTTATAAATGAGAGGAGTAGCAAGCATCAGGAAATATTGCACTGCTCTTTAGGAGCTTCTGTAAGTAAAAGTATTTGTGGTTTGAGAAGGTGATTGATGGTAGAAAACAACTGCTTTGAATTTCCAGGACTGTTTTTGACAACAGTAGAATAAAACTGTGACCGTGCTTCTCTAAGGGATTTTGAGTAAGCCCTCTGATGCTCATGATAAACTAGCTTATGAACAGTTAAACCTGAAGCCTTGTACCGACACTCAAGAACACGCCCGGCT
>JBBPCZ010118365.1:0-10458 GCA_037974445.1 Brycinus macrolepidotus
CTTAACACTACTGCCCAGTAGCAAACAGCTTTTAAGTATAATTTTCTCAGGTGCCTAAGACTTTTGCACAGTACTGTCTATATATATATATATATATATATATATGAAATCGTGCCATATTTAGGTCTGTCCCCTTTGGAGACTGCGCACGACTTTTCACTTCTAAGTCCACTTCACTATTAAGTCCATATTCTTAATATTTCAATCAAGGTTTCTGAATGCTGGAGACCCCTGTGCCTTATTAATTGTCTTTATGCACTGAGATGATTTTTACAAGTGTTTTACATGTTTTGTACTGAAGTAAGCCTGTGAACCAGTAATACCTCCCTCTCTCTGGCAGTGCTGTAAACTGCATGTTTCCAATGCAGTATATATCTCTGGTAGAACATGTTGGTGTTAGGAAAAGAAGAATGGACTAGACTGGGCTTTTTGAGGACTACAGCTGGTGTAGCCCATGCACAGTTCAACATGACCTCTGAACAAAATTCCACTAACGTTTCACTGTTTCATATTCCAATCATTGAGGCGTTCTATGGAGAAACTGACTCTTTACAGTGGTGATGAATGGAACCAGGCATCACAACACAAATATAGCCATTTTCTTTACTATCCAAACCCACCGGTGAATATTGATGATGGAAAAATCTTAGCTGAATGAGTTTTCTTTCCATGTTACTTTGCCCTACAGTGCCTTGCTTAATTAAGCAGAAGTGTAAAAAAAGGTGGAATTCCCCTTTAAGTCAGCACCACTGTAAAGGCAGTCGTGAATACAAAGTACCATATTTTTTTTTTCTTTATTGCAAAGTATTCTACTGTTTTGTCCAACACACAAAAGGAAGGCCCGAACTATACAGATGAAAAACATACTAACATTCTATTAATCTACTGGTTTTAGTTCAAAAAGCCAATTTTATTTTGTCTGTGAACACTACCCACATACTTGACACACTGATACATAAACTTTGACACATGGTTTATTGACATCTAACCAAATATTGTGCCAGTAATATATAGCAATAAATAAATGATGTCTGTTGTGTTTATGACCAGGCAAGTGACTGTGACCAGGCCAGACTGGAGTAGTTTTAGTGGGACAAGTTAAAAGTCAAAAAATCCTCATAATGGCCAATAACAGCACTATTCTATTCTGATGGTTCTGAACTGCATGAAGGACGTTTTATCTGTGTGGTGGAATGTGTCTGTTCCACTCTTGCCCTTCATGTTCTTGGTCGGTCAGAGTGTATATTGTCTACTCACCATCATGCACTGAACTAAGCATCAATAAAATGCTTACATAAAATGCTCTTCAGACTCTTTTCTTTGGTCTAAAACCACTGAGGGGTATCTCAAATGACCTGAATGGCCTCAGAATTATCACATCGTCTTCTTGTGAATGGTGGGTAACTAGGGGTGGGCAATATGGCAGAAAGTGCTTCAAGAAACGTTCACAATACGCAATATGATTTTCCCCCCAATTTTCATGCCCATTTCCACCCACTAGTTAGGACTCAGTACCACCAACACTATTAGCATGTGCTTCTTTTAAGCCATGCGAAACTCCAGTGCATCTTTTTGAGCAGCCGCTACGTACAACATCACAGGACAGGTGAACACGCTTGGAGGAGAACACTAACCACCAATTCACCAACAGATGGCCTTGCATTTACACTTACATTTACAGTGTTTGGCAGGCACTCTTGTTCAGACCAAGGTACATGGTTGCTTTATAGTCCACAAAGAAAACACATCCCTTACATTAGTAAACCCAGACGTAAATCAACAGCTGCTAGCAGACTAACGTTCTATCAGAGTTGAAGTTAGTACTTTTTAAGTTATTTGTGCAGTTTGTGATAGTTATGTTAGGTTATGACATGAACATTAGTCTAAGCGCTATTAGTCTAAGTGCTCATTGAAGAGGTGGGTCTTAAGTCGCTGTTTCAAGACAAGGGTCTTAGCCGTTCTACTGATTTGGGGAAGTTTGTTCCACCAGTTTGGTGCCAAAACTTAATGTCTTCACTTATTCTGGCTAGCACTTTACAGGGTGATTTCAGGAATGGGACCATCCCATCTATGGATGGTTGTTACATCACCAGGATTCACAACCTCCCGACAACTGGCCAACATTTGTGCCACTCAGGAGCCACAATATTCACTTTTTACTATCAAAAAAAACAGTGAATCAGTGGTGCCACATTTCTGAAAACCTATGAATACGAAATAATTTTATTCAACATTTCACACACTGTGCTGCACCAAAACTGACTGGTCAGTACTGAAATCTGGAGAATCTCCTGGACAAATGGTGGTGCTAATGGTGTTTTTGCAGTGTTAGTGCATTCTAACACAGCTGCGTTTTCAAGTGGTTGATGCTGGATTGGATCAGTGGAGGGACGGGAGTGGTGCTCTGCACATTGCCAACAAATGTTTACTGAGCAGAACATTTGTAGCGATCGCTACTCCCTCATTATATAAACAGGAAACTCAGGACGCAGTTTATCTTCTTATTCTCCAAAAAATCACATTAAAATAACTGTTAAATCTGTTCACATCTTTTCACATGACATCTTTGTTTTCTGCACCAAGAGAGTGGGATCAAAAAGAGTGTGGATAAGTATCAGTAACGAAAAGCAGAATCAGTATTAATTTCGGTATTAGTAAAATCCCATCCCTAGCCTGGACTAATTTGGCTTTCTTTGGAATTTTGTGTGCAGTGTTCTTTAAGTACTCAGAGAAGCATGTTGTGACTTGCTGTGGTGTAATTTATTATGATCATGATATGTTTAAATTGCTCAGTTGTCATTCAGAACACTTTTCATTTCCAGTCTCTCTGACTGACGTGAGATCACCATGGAATCGCCTGGATTTGAACTGGGTAGAAATCGAAGGTTTCCCATTCTGATGCAAAGTCACAGCCCATCAGCCCAGTCATACCTTCTGATGGTAATCATTAGCACACCTGCCGTCATTAAATGTAGATGGCTAGCCACACGGGCAGACAGCGGAGGCACAAAACCGTGCTACTGAATAAAAACAATTTAAAAATAGTCCTGCTAAGACAACCTGCCACATTCTGGCATTTTGGTTAATACTGTCAGACTGTATTACACATTTGATAACACATTATGCTACATAACACCTATATAAGCCGTTCATGACAACTGACATATATGAATATTTATAACGGCCTATTCCAAGTGTCAGGGGTGAAATTGACTAAAGCAGCCTGATGCTCATTAGAATAAGACTTGCTGATGAAGTTTTATGTCATTCTTATGTAGGTGTCATGTAGCTGCCTTACGTTAGTTGTCTCTGTATCTACTGTTCTTTGAAGGAGTCAGCCCAAATTTGGTCTATGAGATTGTAGATGATTTCTGATTCTTTGGCTTGTATTAAATGTTTAAAGCGTAGACTGTGACTGACATTTGTCACATTCAAAGTCTGTCTGTCTCAGTGCTACATTCAGGCCCAGGGTGCTTCTTTCACCCTCTTGGCCTACATTAACAGGTAGGGCATTAATTATTAACCCAAGCTGGAAAGACAAGTACTGCCCCACCTTATTGTGTACTGCTCGGGGGGTAAAATCTGGAAATCTGGGCCATGGATGGTAACATGATGGGATAAACTGTGTTAAATTTAACTTTGGGTTAGCCTGATATCAGAGCTACCTGTGGTTCAACCGAACACCTTCCATTACAATAATAATGAAACAAATTTGTTTAACTCCAGAACATATTCACATTCTCTTTGCACCACTGATGTCCTCCTTCCACTCTGATAGCTATTTATTTATGCAAGTCTCTCACTCTTTCTCTTTCTCATGAAAACGGATCTGAGCGGATATAACTTGGTATTGATTTTTGTTCCTCAAGCCGCATGTTATGTGAAGATGCGCTCTTCCTTCTCTTGCCTCTTGGAGGGAGAGAGAGAGAGAGAGAGAGAGAGAGAGAGAGAGAGAGAGAGAGAATGGGGGCATAGCAGAGAAGGAGAAGGGGGAGAGAGAAAAGGGGTGGAGAGACAGAAAAGGGAAAGATAGACAAGGGAAGAGAAGAAGAGAGAGAAAAGGGAAAGATAGAGGAGGAGTGTTTGTGTGTGTGTGTGTGACCGAAAGAGAGAGAGAGAGAGACTGTGTGTGTGTGTGTGAGAGAGACAGAGAGAGAGAGATAGAGAGAGATAGAAAAAGAGAGAGTGATTGTGTGTGTGTGTGTGTGTGTGTGTGTGTGTGTGCGTGCTGTGTGTGTGTGTGAGAGAGAGATACAGTAGTGTCCGAACAAGGGTATGTTTTGTGGTGGCTGATTTGGGTTCTGTTACAGTAAGCCAGACTATTTTCAGTTCCATCGTAAACTACTATTATATCTCAGACTGCATGTGTGACCAGTGCACTTTAGGTCAGCTTCAGGTCAGCTTTATTGGTATCATGGACAATATCACAGCACATAAATACAGTACAGTAGTGATAAACGCAGGAGGTGCAGTTAAAACCACTGAATTTATCAGTTAGCTTTGCAAAGACATGCATGTGAAAAATGGGTAGTGTAAGCAAAGAATGGTAATAAAAACAGTAATCTCTCTCTCTCTCTCTCCCTCTCTCTCTCTCTCTCACACACACTCACTCACTCTCTTCTTTCTCTCTCTTGTGCTTGTCACTGTCTCCTCTCTCTCTCTCTCTCTCCTTTCTTTCTCCATACTCCTCCCTCTCTCTTCCCCCTACTCTCTCTGTCTCTCTCTCACTCTTTTTCTGGCTTCCTGCCACCCCCTCTCTTCTTTTTCTTTCTCTCTTCCTTCTTTTTCTGTCATGCTTCTCTCTTTCTCTTCTCTTCTCTTCTCTCTTTCTCCTGCTTGTCATTTTCTCCTCTTCCTCTTCCACTCTCTCTCTCTCTCTCTCTCTCTCTGGGCTGGAGGAGCAGGTTAATGATCAGTGTTGGAGAAAGGCAGAGGGCCATTGGCTGCAGGAGCAGCCACTCTAATAAGGAAAGACTGAGACGACTGAAGAGCAAGAGGGACTTTGCACCACAGGGTGGACTGAACAGGCCGACGGTGTGAATGTGTCTGGCGTTTCGAGAGCTGTGTGATGCGAGAACTGGACCCTAAAGGATTCAGGGGTAGGATAATTATCTGAGTGACCTGCACTGCCCGGGAAGCCTGAGTCCTCCCTGTTCATGAACGGACTGTAGAAACTCTGTAGACCTCCACCTGCACCATCCACCCCGCTCAGGTGAGTGAGAGGGCGACTTTCTGCTGGGTTCACTTTGCTGGGATAATACTGCAGTCATGAAATCATGAATAGCAACACATTCCTTATTGAATAGTTTTAAAATGACTGTTAATAGTATAAAATTGTGATAAATGCTTTCAAAATGCAACATTTCAATTCTTAAATGTTTCTTAGTGACATACAAAGACTATTTGAAATGTATAATTTACGGGCAACAAAATATGATACAATTTGCAACACTAAGCATCTTGTGGCATTCAGACAATTCAAATCCCTTATAACTTTTTTGACAACTTGTTTGATATCATTAATTACACAACATGCGCAAACTGTCTGTAGGCACCTGCTCATCCAGTGTTTCTTCTGAAATCAGGGGCATTAGTAGGGGGGTGTGGCCCCCCTTGGCTACATTAACAGCCTCTACTCTTCTGAGAAGGCTAGATGTTGGAACATTGCTTTGCAGATTTGATTGCATGAGAGCGTTAGTGAGTTCAGGAACTGGTGCTGTATCATAAGTTCTGGATCACAAACAACTCTCCAACTCATCCCCGAGGTCTATCAGGAAGCTCTATCACTTCAGTTCCACTGTTTCCCAGCCCAGTGCTTGGCAGTTTTATTTCCCAATAGGGGCACTGAACCCAATATTCTAGGTTCAGTGCCCCATTCTACTGGTCAGTGCCTTTCTATGGAGATCATACAAGCTGTGTATATGTAAAACAGTGGTGTCTGAATACTTTTGGACATATAGTGTAAATTGTATTTTTTTTTTTTTCATATAAACCTGAAAATAAATTACGAAAAGCTTTAGACTACATTTTGGTTAAGTCAAAGACATTATGTGTGTACATTTGGAAATATGCACTGGAAGGTTACTAAATAACAAAAAGTAAAGTGTCTGAATACTGGCACCCTCATTGTAATTATTTCTGTAATGATTATGTTTCCATAATTTAAAATGCATTACGTTGCATGTCACCAAGTAAATGCCAAAGTCAAAGATTGCATTTACTAATGCTTATCTAACAATTCTATAATCATTAACAACCTATTAGTTAATAGCTGCTATTCATTAGGGCCTGTTAATATAAAGTGTTACCTTGCGATAATACCCTAAAAAACAGTTTCCAACTTTCTCCAGTCCAGCGTAGAGCTTTAATTGACTGTAGTTACTGGTAAACCAACATTCTCACCCAAAGTATTGATCCGTTACTTACTGTACACTGTACAAATCAATGTAACATACAATCAAAGTAAAAATGCCATTGATTGACCCAGCTACCCATGAAGTACAGAGAACTGTCTGAGTATGTGTGTGTGTGTGCGCTCTTGTGTGTGTGTGTGTGAACTGTGTCTTGGAGCTAGAATATAGTTAGGTGGTTTTCAAAGGCTTCCGACTGGCTCGCAAGTTGTAAAACATGGAACCTGGGACAATAACACAAGCTAATCATTTCTCCAAGGTTAACTTGAGCTTTTAAAGCTGGATCATAGTTTTGCTGCACACCAAGTTAGGCAAACAATTAAAGGGGGTGGACACGGGGATGGTAGTGTATTTTGATGGGGGAGTTTTAATGTGATTATTATGTTCGATTAAAAAAAGCAGATTGAAATTTTTTTCTTTGGTTTTACCCTAGAGCCATAAGGCTAATGGAGCTAACATGTGAAAGCTAGTGCGCTGATTGATACACTGGCCAGTCTTGGCTTGTTGACTGTATGCTAATGGCTGAAACCCTCTGCACTCACTGTAGATGTAGTAAGTGTACATTCTCTTACTCCTACAGAGCATCCTAAATATTTCTGGGGTGGTTATAGTGCTCAAGTTGTTTTTGGTTTGAAGAAGACCTTCCTTATTTAATTTTCAATAAAAACACATATTAACCCCTTCCCACAGGCTTCTTCGTGGATATTCCACCAGTGAAAACAAACAATCAGATATGTTAGCAATATCATCCAATCAAACATTTGAATTCAAATCATAATTAAAATTAATATGTTAAAAATCACATTGTTTCTATTAAAGAAAATTGTTCAGGCACTGGAGGAGATTAGAGATAGAAAACAGTCCACTTAAAGGGGAAAGTCAAAGGAAAATAAGTGGCAGAGTTTTCCAAAACTGGAGTTCCAAAACAAATGAAATGATAAAACATAATGGGACCCCTAACAACCACACAAGGCCTTTTGGACCACTAGAACCTGAGCCGTGGGAAATAGCATTTCATGGCTGCTGTGAAAAGATGCATCCATGAAATGAAAAGATTTTTAAAAAGCAGGTTGAAAAAGCAGAAAAACACGGAAAGTGTCACAGAAGCCTCAACAGTTAAATATAATATTTTTCATGCTTTGCCTTTGTTGCAGTTTCCATTCTTCTCTTCCTTTCTGTTCTTCTGCAGAAATCTTCAGGGTTATTTTTCCACGCTTCTTGTAAACACTTCCAAACCTTAACCTTTGTTGGCTGTATCTGCAGCTCCTCACCGTTCAAGTTAATCCCAAAGACATTCAGTGATGTTGAGGTCTGAGGCTCTGAGAACCCCAGGAGCTGCTTCCTTTGACTTGCAGGTGTTTTACCTTTATGGGTGTTTCATTTTCTCAGTAACAGCTTGAACGGCTAAGCATCCTTTCAGACCTGCGGCACTGAGTTGTCGAAGCTGGAAGGATGGACAGAGGACAACTGAGGATTTTATTAAGATTTCAGGGTGAGAGTGGGGCTTTATCCAAGCTTTAAGTGTTATTTATCTGAAGAAAGCAGTTCTGGTGGTCTACCAGGTCTTGGGCAGGTGTTAGGGGCCCCAGTTTCTGAACTCCAGGTTTGAAAACCCTTATTCTCCTTTGACTTTCCCCCTTGTTATACAAGTGGATTGTCCTCTGTCTCTAATCTCCTGGAAAAAAAAAAAATTGGTATTTTTTGCTGCTTTCACTGGAAATAAATGCAAGGTTGGTAATAGATAATGCTCAGGATAAAAATGAATGCAGTTCACTTTAGATCATCTATGAGCAAACCCTTCAATTAGTCAATATTAATTTTTCTATTAATAGGGATTTCTGCTTGTTATTAAAATGCCTCTGTAATGTTAATATATGCATCACATGGATAATACTTGCATTGAATTGACGATTCAAATGTGTACATCACTTTCATGTTAAAAAAAAGTCATAACATCGACTCAGTTATTGCCAAAAGCAGGCAAATTAAAACACAAAACTGTGCCAATGTCATATATTTCATTTATGTGAAGTTGAAACACACATTTAAATCCAGTAAATGAAACAAATCACTATTTAGACTTAATGGTCCTTGACTTGGAACTTTTTTAAAATTAATCCACTGAAAAGAAACCAAAGCGCGTCTAGGGCATCGCTCCTAGGAACCCTTTTTGATACCCCTTATTTTTGAGATTGACCCCAAAACAGGCCTGCCACTGCAAGGCCTCCAGTTCCAGATATCTGAGATGTTTCAGGTATGGCTGCAGATATTGACACACTTTCTTTTTTTTACTCAGGCATTAGGTTTGGTGCTAAAATGATGTCAAAGTGCTTTAAAGTCTCTTGGTTCAGCCCTGGCTAATTGCACTGTGCGCAGGTTATTGCCAAAAGACTTTTGTTTGACATTCTTTGTCCATGATGGCTCAACAGAGGGTTTTACGATTGTTGTGAGCAGCTGTCTAATCTAAGGAATGTTCAATGTCCAGAAGGAAGGGAAGATAGATATGATCACATGAGTGTGTGTGTGTGTGTGTGTGTATGTGTGTGTGTGTGTGTGTGTGTGTGTGTGTCACAGCAAAGTTTTATTCTCTTTTATTTTTATTTAACACTTTGCATTAGTTATAGTGACCTTAGACCCATGTGTGGCTGCTCCAGGGTGTCTCATTGTGTTGGCAAGACTTTTCAATGGAGATTACACCTGTGCATTTTGAATTTACAATATATGGACAAAGGTATTGGGACACATCTCTTAATTACTGAAATCAGGTGGCCCCTTACTAACAGTGAAGGGCAATCTTAATGCTTCAGCATGCCAAGACATTTTGGACAACGCCATGCTTCCAACTTTATGGACATCAGTACCTGACCTCATAAATGCTCTACAGAATGAATAGGCACAAATTTCCACAGAAACTTCAAAATCTTCCAAAAGAAGAGTGGAAGCTGTTATAGCTGGAATGGGGGAACCAACTCCATATTAAAGTCTATGTATTTGAATGCAATATCATTAAAGTCTCTGTTGGTGTAATGGTCAGGCGTCACAATACTTCTGTCCATATAGTAAAGCATCTGTGTCAGGAACATGGGAACCTTAAAGTAACTGAATTGGCTAATTATTGTCTGCCTACATACTTTTGGACAGGCTGGTTGTACTCAGCTCCATCATCTCGCTCAGAAGGGGTCATGACCTTTATATCATTGCTGTGTCTCCTGTGAATTCCATCTGCCCTTAGCCTGGGAAGCCCAAAGACCTGCCAACAGGAGTCTTACGGATCATTGGCTTCATGTAGAATACTTTATAGAAATTATATAGCTCTAAAGTCACCTTCTCTGTATGTGGGCTGGGTCGATATTTGCAGCCCTCTTGCTGATCAGAGTTGTGCATAATTAATGCAGCATTTGGACCCCTGCTGGTCAAGGATGCTAAAGCTGCCTGCTGGCTTTATCACGCAATTGGCCTCGACAGAAACACAGCACACTCATCTCATTGGCAGATCCGCTGGCCTAATTATCATAATTAACTAGATATTATTCTACTGCGTGTGGAATCCCTATTGCAAACAAGCATTGTGTTTCAAAGGCCAGGATTCCTGTTGGAGGAGCTGTAATTGGCTCCTTAGCATCGTATTTGTCTATGCAGTCATCTCTCCGTAGAGTTCCTTGCGCTGCCCTCACAGGCTTCTATCAAAATGTATTCTCAATCGAACTTGAGTTTTAGTGAAAGGCAGGGTCACCAGACAGCAGATTTCAGTGACGCTTCAGTTTTGCAGGGAACCATGGAGTCTAAGCTGAAGGAACTGAGGCAGAAACTGGAGAAGCACGGCCAGATCAACCAGGAGCTGCAGAACCAGAACAAGGACCTGGGTAAGAAGGGCTGGATGAATAAATGTTACTTCAGAAAGCCTAGTTAGATGTTGGACAGGCTTGTGGATTTATTGTGAATATATATATATATATATATATATATATATGGCTCCAGAAAAAAATAAGAGACCACTGCAATTTATTTTTAAATCAGCATCTCTATGAGTATGAGAACCATTCCATGC
>JBBPCZ010118376.1:0-10457 GCA_037974445.1 Brycinus macrolepidotus
GTCGATCTGAGACAGCGAGACCAAGACAGCGAGACCAAGACAAGACCGAGGGATCCGAGACCAAGACAAGACCAAGATCAAAGACCGTCGAGACTGTGACAAGACCAAGACCACGTAAAAGACCGGTCTCGAGACATCCAACTCTACCTTCAGGTGCAATGTGAACATTTATATCACCCAGAGAAGTTAGTTAGCCGCTTTTGTGGCTAACTAACAGTGCTAAAACACTCACTGGCTGATTATTTTTTGTAAAACACAACAAACAGAAACATATCTTTCATTTCATGATTGACCTGAACTTTAGTGTCTTAAAGGCTGTTGATCAGGTGCCGTCTCTTTAGCTTGTGCCATGGCTGCTTTTTGCTCTGTAGCCTTCAGAGTGAGCTGATGTCACAATGCTCACTTAGACACTCTCTCTCTGTATTGATTCCCAAGGTGACTCACCCCTCTGCTGTCTCTCCCTGTTCATTACGGAGACAACTCAATCACAAAACCCTAATCTTTAAATGATCAATACTCAGCATCTAGCCATCCGATTGAAAAATTGTGTACAAGGGCTAGAGGATGGGTATGATGCATGTGTTGGAACCGTGCCAGTTTTTCAAACAGCCTTAGAGGAGAAATTCACCATCCATTAATCACATGAGTAAAACGATGGAAGAGCGTTTTAACACCCTAGAGCTCTCTCTTCAGACTATTCAGATCACCATAGCTGAGCATGAGGCACGCATTTCCAGCGGTAGCCATGAGACTCGCCTGTTAGAACAGCAGGTAACAAAGCTGCAATATGCTAACAGATCGCATGACAAAGTTACTGATCTGGAGGCGAGGTCTAGACGACAGAACATAAAAGTGGTAGGTCTGCCGGAGGGTGTCAAAGGTGGTAGCCCTGTGGACTTCTTTGCCAGCTTTATACCTACTTTACTAGGCCCCGAACTTTTCCCTAAGCCTATAGAGGTCGATTGTGCTCACAGATTGGGTGGAAGGCTGGTGGCAGATCTGACTCGCCCTCGTGTCATGCTGGCAAGGATTCATAATTTTCGAGTAAAGGAGCGGATTCTGCAGTGGACACAAAAGCAGTACCCACTGAAATATAACGTAAATCAGGTCCACATCTTCCCAGATTTTCATGCTGAAATAATGAAACAACGCCAGCTCTTCGATGAGGTTAAAAAGAAGTTGAAGCAGGCGGGACTGCGAACAGGATATCTGTACCCAGCACCCCTCTGGGTCACCCAGGGAACCAACACCTGGGTTCCACGCACCTGAGGAGGCAGAGATATTTGTGAAAATGCTGCAGATCGGGTGAAGTATCCCGTCCATCACCTGCCAGACCGCTAATTTAGCTGCCATTTGAAAATGGAAATGGATGTATTACACATATCGTAAAGACACTAAGCACCTAGTTATGCAGTTATATCTTGATTCTGTTCCTAGTAAGTTTTGTGCTTTCATAGTATATTCTATGTTTGCAAGCTGGGTTCTAGTAATATAACACAAACTGAAACTATACTGTTATTATAAGCATTTGTTATTTGTTTATCAGGGGGGAAGCAAAGTTAGTTAAAGTTAGCGATATTCTTGGTAGAGGTAGTCTCGAAGAACCCTGGCTGATGAATGGGGGCTTTTTCTCACTTCGTTTAGTGAAGGGGGAATGGGGTAAGACTGAGTATGGGTTAAGTGTACGTGTTTTTTTTTTTTTGGTCGTCATGTCTTTTGGGCAAGCTATTACATCACTGCTGCTCTAATAGTTTTTATTTTTCTATGGTACATAGAGTTTACGTGCTTCATCTACGGGGCTTACTTTAGTGAGCTGGAATGTTTGCAGTCTCTGGAACTCGGTTAAACGCGCTAAAGTGTTTTCACATCTTAAGTCTCTCTCTTCGGACATTGCGTTTCTCCAGGAGACGCGTATTAGACCCGCTGAACGTGATCGACTGCGATGCAGCTGGGCGGATCAGATATTTCAGTCCACGTTTTCCAGCAAAGCTTAGGGGGTTGCCATTGTCATTAAAAACGGGTTACCCTTTAAACACATTTCTACGGTGTCCGACCCATGTGGCCGATTTATTATTGTAACAGGGCAGTTATATTCCTTTCATCTGGCGTTGCTGAATATCTATGGCCCAAATATTGATGATGTGACTTTCTTCCGTAAGATTTTTGACAAATTACCCAATCTTTTTCTATACACATCTGATAGTCGTGGGTGATTACAATACAATTCTTGATCCGTATCTAGACAGATCGTCACAGAACACGGCCAGCTCCTCTAACTCCGCAGTTGTCCTAAACAATCTAAGTACTACTATGAATCTGGTAGACATTTGGAGGATCCAGCATCCACATTTTTTCAAATATGCACAAAACATACTCTCGTATAGATTACTTTCTGCTAGATGCGAAGCTCCTATCTAATGTTATAGACTCAAAATATCAGAATATTTTAATATCTGATCTTGCTCCAACTTCGATTATTGTAGGTTTTCAAATTTCTTGGCAGAAATTTCAGTGGCACTTACGCCTGTCGTTATTTACAGCTGAAGACTTTTGTATAAGCTTGTCAGAAAAAATTACAGACTTTCTACAAACTTATGACGCTAAAGATGTCTCAGATTGTGGGAAACATGTAAGGCTGTTTTAAGAGGCCACATCATTGCATGTGAAGCATAGCATAGGGATGGAACTCCGAGATCTCGGCTTGCTATGCGGACCGGGCCCTCAGACCTCGGTGTCACCTGATGCCACTGGCTGGGGGAGGAGACATTGCAAGCGGTGCGTGAGGAAGCGGAAGTGCGGCAAGAGAGCGGTGGTCCATGCTAGGCTAAAAGCTAACGCTAGCCGGCCAGCTGTCCCGTCCATCTTCCTTGCCGATGTTTGCTCCCTGGACAGTAAACTGGACTACATCCGACTACATCCAACCACCTAGCGTGAGTTCAGAGACTGCTGTGTTTATGTTTTTATGGAGACATGGCTCAATGACAGCGTTCCGGACACGTCCACGCAGATAAGCAACATGCTAATGTACCATAGCGAACGTGATGTGGAACTGAGCACCAAGACAAGAGGAGGTGGGGCTGTGTTTTAACATCAACATGGACTGGTGCGTGAATGCTGTGCATATCTCGAGCTACTGCTCACCGTTGCTGGAGTTTGTGACTGTGAGATGTGAACCTTTTTATTTACCGAGGGAATTAACCTTTAAAATTAAGTGACTCATCAGTCTATTGAAATCAAAAGAATCTATATGGAATACCTTTCCAAAATATATCTTTGACAAGATGTGACTATGGTGTTGATAAATAACCTGTAAAATTAGCAAAATTCCATAGACAAGCACTGCTTGCTTGGAAAATGTTCTATAAACATAACTTTTCACCACATAAATCACTATATATTTGGAACAACAGGAACTTTAAGTATAAAAATAAGTCACTCTTCCTTAATAACTGGTTTGACAATGGTGTACTTTTAGTTAAACAATTGTTTAATCCTAACGGGAAACCCTTAAGTTATGAAGAATTTATTGGTAGAGCTGATTTTCCTGTAACTACGAAGGATTATGCCATGGTATTTGGGGCCTTGCCAGAAGAGATTTTTCAGATACTCTGGAACTCAAATGAAGTTTTTCATCTTCCAATAAATCCAAGTGACAACCAAATTTACTTAGGTAACCTGAACATTGTTGAAAGTATCTATACCAATAAACATATAAGAAATATGATTAGAGGGGTTAGCATTCCCCCTGCAAGATGTCATTGGATAGCTTTGTATGGTGAAGTAAATTGGAATAAAATATGGACTCGATCTGAAAAATATTGTATAGGTAATAAAGTTAAGGAAGTTCATAGTAAGAGAGGTAGGTTCAGAGGTATTCGGGTGCGAGGCCATTCAAGGCTTTGTATGTCAATAGTAGAATTTTATAATCCATACAAAATTTGATCGGAAGCCAATGAAGTCTTGATAATATTGGGCAAATGTGGTCGAATTTCCTGGTTCTAGTGAGGACTCTAGCTGCTGAATTCTGGACTAGTTGAAGCTTATTTAGGTTTTTGTTGGAGCAGCCTGAGAGGACGCTGTTACAGTTATCGAGTCTGGAAGTAATAAAGGCGTGGAATAATTTTTCTGCATCATGGAGAGATAATGCACTTCTTAACTTAACAATTTAACAATATTTTGTAGATTAAGGAAAGCTAATTTGGTAACAGTACTTATATGTGTGTCAAATGAAAGATCGGGATCTATAGTGACACAGAGATTGAGGAACCAGATCAAGCATTAGACCTGACAGTTTGTTTCTAGCAGCTTTCAGACCTAGAAGAAGGACAATCTGTTTTATCTGCGTTAAGTAAGAGAAAGTTACGTGACATCCAGTCTTTTATATCTTTAATGCAGTCCCCAGTCTTATTTAATCTGTGTTTATCATCTGAGCTGGCAGAGATATAAAGTTGTGTATCATCTGTGTAGCAGTGGAAGCTAATCCTATGTTTTCGGGTAATCAGCCCTAATGGTAGCATGTACAGAGTAAATAAAAGAGGTCCTAATACAGAACCTTGTGGGACACCATATTTTACTTTGGTGGGTGCTGAGGATTCCCCGTGAACTCTTACAACCTGATAGTGGTCAGTCAGGTATGAGGTGAACAAAAATAACTGTTGGGCCACGACTTTCTCTAAAATCTTTGTTTTTTTTCTGAAAATTATAAATAAATGCATAAAAAAATGACAGGGGTGGCAATAAGAAAAAACTTAAAGAGAACAATACTGTTGATTGCGGAAACAGATCAAGCCTGAAAACTAAAGAAGACACCAAATATGTGATGGATGATGAACATTTCGGGTGATGAATTATGGCTTTAATGGCTCTAGGTTCATTCATAGAGCTCCGGGACAGAGTCAGAAGTCCAGGCTCAGCGGCTTTGATTGGGCATCAGTGTGGTGTGGCCATCAGTGTGGCCATCAGTGATTGACCAACATGTCCGGTGAGGGAGGCCTGAGGGTATAATGGGTGTAGATGGTAATGGGATGTATTCATAAAGTTGAGCAGTGGTGTGTGTGTGTGCAGCGGGACACATCAGATGCTGTTTTCGTGGGGCCATTTGACTGCAGACTCCATGGGGAGCAGTGAAGCCGATCTGAATGTGCTCCCTCTCATCAGCAGCACATCCGTTGGGACCGGACCCATTGCTTCTAAAAGGAAAAATAAGGATGTTTTTGTGCCTGAGGCCACAGCAGGCTAGCATTCAGACTTCGAGCTGCAAAAATTACATGGCTGGATAAGTTTAAGGGCAGACTCCAGCATTTTTTCAACCTAATATCTCATTTATCTGTAGGGTAATACATTTCTACATGTTTCCCGGAATTTAGAACAGCACAGATAGATAGTAGGGCTTGTACTTCATCAGCTTCCCAGTTGTAGTTTGTATTTCCATTGCTATTTTTTGCTCCACGGACAGTTAAAAAACGGACTTGTTTCCAAGTCCATCTGTTGTCATGACATCATTTTAACCTATCAAAAAGCAGGGATGTAGTCAGCTCTGCTGCGGCCCGCTTTTGGCCCTGCCATTGAGCACCACGAGAATGGCTCAGGTACAGCTGGGGTATGGCTTGCTTTATTTGTAATGGTAAAACGTTTGTTGGTGGTACGGTGTGGTTCCTTGTGCCAGTGGAATAGCGCCATAAGTTTATTCCAACAGGCTGAGGGCAAGAAAAAACAGAACAGTTCTTCAAAACCACAAGAACTGAGTTAGGGTCCTAGCAACAATAGTCAAACTCCAGTAAGGCAATCCAGCCACCAAAAATCAAAGTCCAGATAAATGAGCAAGAGAATCAAATACCAGAACAATGAACAGGAGATAAACAAAACGGATAATGGAGGATAATCACTGGCAATACTTTGCAAAGGTTTACATGAAAAACTGGGTTTATTTAGTCCTCTGATCTAGGTTAGTGGAAACTCAGCTTAATACATTACCCTTAAAAAATGTAAAGGTAAACCCATATCCGTACTGTACAGTGTACACTGAACTGGCATCTCCCGCAGTTAATTCATGCAAGCGCTGGTATGTGCTGTCGTTTTCTTCGGTATAAGCAGGGTAAATACAGTAATAATTTAATTTAATTTTCAGTAATAAAAATACAGGGCTTTAAGAAGGACAAAACGAAAAACACGAGAAGACTCAGCGAAACACTCCCAACAGTACTAAAAAATTATACAGTTATATTTTATATGGCAATCACCAAAAATGTATGGGTAATCACCAATAATTAATGATACTGATTGAAGAGAGGATTGAAAGTTCATCGGGTGGTGCCTCTTCTTCAGGCGCTTCAGGAGGAGTCGTATTGTAGTGACCCATCGGTTAAAGCAGCTTCTTTTTATTAAAGTTTTTCCTTTAACAGTTGAGTTGCTGTAAGGCCCCAACTCAGGCCGCTAAACCTTGAACCAGCACTAACCCACGCTTAGGTTAATTGCCAGAAGCCTTAGAAGGTGCAGGGCATTTGGGCGGCATATTAGGGCTTTAAGAAGAACAAAACGAAAAACACGAGAACACTAGGGCAGCAGCCAATATAGGGTTGCTTTGTGTTCTCTCGACAGGACGTATATGGAAATTTAGCTGAATTTATGTTAATATTTAGCTTACAAAATTAGTAAATTATATTTTTCTTAATAATTTAGCACTAAAATGCGTAAAAAATTATATATTGCCACGAAAAAAGCAAAAAAAATGCAGAGGATATTTACACTATAAAAATAGGCATTTTCACAAATTCGCGGTTTTTCACAATTCGCGGGTGCTCTTGGAACGTAACCGTATCATTAGCCTATAGTACAGTAGACCTCTGAAATTCACGGGAGTTACGTTCTAAGAGCTCTGGCGAATTGTGAAAAAACGCAAATTTGTGATGTGGTAAAAAAATACCAAAAAATGCCTATTTTTATAGTCTAAAACCTAAATATGCTCCCAAAAGACTTTTATTTCATTTTAAACTCAGCTTAATACGTTACCCTTAAAAAAATTCAAAGGTAAACCGTATATGTACTGTACAGTGCACACTAAACTGCTGTCTCCCGCAGTGCTAGAATGTAAAATACTGATGTTACCTCTATATAGACTGTACTGTAATTCATGCAAGTGTGTTTTCTTTGGTATAAGCAAGGTGAATACAGTACTAATTTTATATAACTTACAGTAATAAAAATACAGGGCTTTAAGAAGAACAAAACGAAAAACACGAGAACACTCAGCGAAACACTCTCAACAGTACTAAAACATTATACAGTTATATTTTATATGGCAATTTAGCTGAATTTACTTTAATATTTAGGTTACAAAATTAGTAAATTATATTTTTCTTACTAATTTAGCACTAAAATGCATGGAAAATTATATTGCCACGAAAAAAGCAAAAAAAAAAAATGTGGAGGATATTTGCAGTTTCCGCGAATTTACGGGGGTTTCCGTGAACAATTATTAGTTAGGTTCTAAGAAAAAAATCCACAATTGACTCTGAACCGTGAATTCACAGGGGTTCACTGTATACTGATTAACATCATAATGGTAAAATAGCGCTTGACAAACAGCTTTCAAACACCAGAACACCGCAAATGAGAAATGCATATATGTTGGTTAATATTTTAATGCTAAAACTTACCTTATGGATTGATGAGATAATTGAGATTTCCAGTTATGTGTCTGACACATGTCTTTTTCGCTGAAGCCGGTGCTCTGTAAAAATCTGAGCATCTGGGGACACCTGACCGGTGTAGTGTGGTGGAAATCTCGGCGTGCGTTTTGCCTGTATCAAGCAGTGCTCTCACCAAGTCCGCGTAATCCTCTAAACCCACCATAGTGTATAAGGGATCAACCACGCGTAACAGTCGCTTCCAGGTTATGCTGCTTGCACCCAATGAAAAACCAAAATGGAATATGTGCGTTCTCCATTTTTTCCATTTTGGATTTGAGCGCAAAAAATACAGGGCAGAGCGTCTGAGCGGCGACGCGCTGAGCAACAAACAGTAAGCGTGTAGGAGAGCAAACTCAAACTGTTTTACACCATTTTTATTTGCTGAAATCAGATTTTACTAATACGCTCTGAGTTCTAAGGCTCATATCAAAGTTTAAGGGCAGCTGCTGAACGGGTTTGGGATCGAGTGAAGATTAATCGCCCTTCAGCACTCGCTTCTTGTTTAAGCCCAGAGAAAACCCTGCTTTTTCATTAATTCATTTTCTGTAACCGCTTAATCCTTACTAGGGTTGTGGGTACTCGGAGGCTATCCCGGGGCCAACGGGCACAAGGCAGGGACACACACACACACACCATTCGCTCACACTCACCTACGGTCAATTTAGAATCCCCAATTCACTTGACACGCATGTCTTTGGACTGTGGAAGAAACCAGAGTTCCCAGAGGAAACCCACGCCACCACAAGGAGAACATGTAAACTCCACACACACAAGGCCAGAATCCAGATTTGAACCCCCAATCCTGGAGGTGTGTGGCAACAGCGCTATCCACTGAACCACTGTGGGGCCCTTGCTTTTTTATTGTTTAATTAAGAGGAATTAATTGAGGATGTAAGTGATGTTTACAAGGCTGCACATTCGAAGGACAAAATCGTGAAGATCTTGGTGATATTGAAGAAGGGTATTTATGTCACTTGTAGTGGATAAACCTGTTCAAATGTGTGCAGTGATATTTACCACCACCTAGACACTTTTTCACCTGACTCTTAAATCATTTTTATTATTTTAGGTCCATTTATAACATTTGTGTTGTTTTACCAAAACAGTCATATTTCACTTCTGCTTGCCCATTTTCCAGACTCTTTATCCCTGTTTCTGTTACTGCGCCTTTAAGACTGATATATGAAAATGAGCTCTGTTCTGGTTGGCTGCCGATTTTAGTACCCGTATTCATAAAGCAGCCTAAGCTTAAATACTCCTCATAACTTCAGTGAAACCACTGAAAAGACAATGACTCCCCTTATAAAGGGTTAACAAATTAATTATAATCAAGTTGTTAATTAGGTTGTAGACAGTTTACAATCGTTAATAAGCAGTTATGCACAAGTTATAACAGTTGTTATACATTGATGCAAGATCTTTTGTTTTAATGTTAGTAGCATCTTAACAAATACCTGATGAAGCTGACAGTTTAAAATTCTGCCTGAGAAAGGGACAAGATAATTTAAGCTACTATCTTTAACCTAATTAACAACCTTATTATAAATCATTTATAAACCCCTTATCAGGTTGGTTGTTTCGTAAAGTGTTACCATTAATTGATTGCAGCTTCTATGTAAATGATATATGCAGATAAGCTCTGTTCTGTTTGGCTGTGATATGTTTTAATTCAAATTGTACTGTAATAATGTTTAGAAAGTACATCAAAGTCTTATTCAAAAAAGTATCCACTGACATGGGCCATTTAATAAAATATTTGCTATAGGGTGAACAGGCTCTCCAGCCCTTTGTACTTCCCGTCATTGCTTTTTTCACTGTCTGTTGTCTCAATTTAGGCTTGAGCAACAACCAATCAGATTGTTGCCACGAAGCACAGCTTGTGACCCCCGTATGATGTCACAAGGTCCTTCAGATGGACCTGTAATAGATGGGCCTGTCGGTGGAGGTCTGCAGCCAGGCACTCCTGGATTTGGCAGTTGAAAAATAAACTAATATAGCGTATGCAAAATACAGAACATGATTCATTCATTAATTAATTGTTAATTATTCATAGCAGCTTTGAAGCTGATGAGTGGATTTTTTTTCCTTCCTTTTTGTAAGCGTGACTGTTTTGCCGTCCGATATGTGATATAGCCCTGTGAGTGGCTGCGACAGGCTACTGCAAAGTATGAGAATATATAAATAAAACATAAAATACCAACTCCACCCTACAGCTAGAACACTATGGCTTTTACTAAACTTTTTAAAAGTTTAAATTTAAATCTTTTATTTTATTAGGAAAACAATTCAGGGAGTACTGCACCACCCTCAGCACCCCCACTTCAACACAACCTTAGTGCTTACAAGCATTCACTGACACTATTGATTAAGTGCGAAAGTATTTGGTGAAGGTCAAGATAATCCCGGCAGTGTTTAATTTATCTCTACTAGTGCTGAATGCTCTCTAGAGTACATTTAACAAAGCAGGTTTTAAAAGCCAAGATTAGCGAAAATCATTTAACACTGTGTTTGAGAATCACATTGTTCATTAATCTAAATTTAAAGCGCCATTTACTTGAGGACTTTGGTACCCGGAAATGTCCCTTTTAGCCCGGACCAGCTCCCAGGAGATAACCTCACCCTGCCGAGAGATCCGACATTTCTTTAATTAACGAGTCGCTGGTGTGCTGTGAGAAGCAGATACTGCTCCTGTTGTTTTATCATAGTTAATTAGGGGTCCAAGGACGAAGTCCGTAGGAACCCTATTGTTTTTCCACAGATTTTTTTTTT
>JBBPCZ010118387.1:0-10457 GCA_037974445.1 Brycinus macrolepidotus
CTCGTTTTTTTTCTCTCTCTCTCTTTCTCTCTCTCTCTTTTTCTTTTTCTCTCTCTCTTTTTCTCTCTCTCTCTCTCTCTCTCTCTCTCTCTCTCTCTCTGCGCAGTTCTGTACTTTCTCATATGAAGTTGTTTGGGAAGCAGCTGGACGGCGGTGATGAAGGCCTGAACTCCTCATCCTCTTCTAAAGCTGACATGCATTTCTGTGTGGTGTGTCATGACTACGCTTCAGGGTATCACTACGGCGTCTGGTCCTGCGAGGGCTGCAAGGCTTTCTTTAAGAGGAGCATTCAAGGTACCACACATCACGTCTTCTGATAAGCCTGTCAGAAGTTTATGGACGCCTTGAACTTTTAAGAAAACAGTAACGTAAGACATAAATAAACATAAAAATAACAACATAAAACAGCTGTATGGTACTGGCGCCGCCATCCATGTCTGGGTCTCTGGGAGTAGTATTGTCCTCACTCTTTTTGGGTGGGTAGGGTGTTCCTTCTTCAGCACGATAAGTGATAATAAGTGAGTGATAGTGATCATTCGGTCATACGTGAACACACCACAGCACACAGTGTGAACAGCACGAAATTCTTCCTCTGCATTAAACCCATTCACCAAGTGAAGCAGTGGGCAGCCAGGAACACGGCGCCCGGGGAGCAGTGTGTGGGGACGGCAGCTTGCTCAAGGGTACCTCAGAGGTGCCTAGGGGTCTTGGGAATAGAACCCACGACTTCCTGATCGCAGGGCGAACGCCCTAACCACTAGGCTACCAACTACCACTGATGCTGGCCAGTGTGGGTGTCTGCTACAGAATTAGCGTGTTCAGTTTGAATAGCACTGCGGTTTGAATGGACATGAGACAGCTTCACATATCTCAGAGGTGCTCAAGCTGGCCTTCACCCTCCCAATGTTTGTTAGATGAGAAAATGAGAAAGTGGCGAGAAAATTGGGAAAATGTATAAAAAACTGCTGAGCGGTGACCCCACAAATAAGGGAATCCATGTGTGGCCTTCAGCTCTACTTCAGTATGTGCGGCTGTCCTTCAATTTTACAGTGTGTGCAAAGAAACTAAGTTGATGGAATCAGATAAAGTTTAATATACTAAACTATTGGAAACGGACAAAGAATGCTTGTGTGTTCCCAAACTCATGATGAGTGTGTGTGTGTGTGTGTGTGTGTGTGTGTGTGTGTGTATGTGTGTGTGTGTGTGTGTGTGTGTGTGTGTGTTTGTAACTGTGCTGAACTGAGTGGCACAGAGTGGACTGAACACATTTCTTAGAAAATATGACTTTGTTTTCTGTTTTATTTAACAAGCTGCATTCACACATATACACACACACACACACACATACACACATACACACCGTACCCATCACTGCCTAACCATAACCTCAGCAAATAAGATCAATGGTTTTGTTTGATAATTGTAATTCTATTTAAACAAAGTCAGTATTTTTAAATATAAAGCTTCACATTTCTGCTGCAAATGAAAACATTAACTTTTTTCCTACACTTAGCGTTTATGAGCGATTCAACTAAAAGCAGAGAGAGTGCAAAGGTTATGGCTTACCCCGCTGGCAAACGGCAGATGAAGGGCCAAGTTTTAGCAGGTGCTGTCAGGTCTGGTTGCTATGGTAATAAAAGAGCAGGACTCAAAGCATTTTCTTCTTGAAGCTATTTAACCACACTTAATGTCCCTGTTACATTTATCCTGCATTTAGCCTCAATCTGCCCTAATAATAATTTATCTGTCATATGCCCCATATGTATTATCTGCATGTATGTGTGTGTGTGTGTTATATGCAATAATATTTCCTGTATTATACACTCATGTATCTATTTGCAGTTATACTAATATGCCCCTTATGTATTTTATACATTATTGCCATCATCAAAATGGTAACTTCACAGGAGAAGGAAAAACCTTCCTAATTTGGAATGGAAGTTAGTTGAGCAAGAGTTTTTTTTCAAGTGATTTTGCACTAGTTCTACATCATGAACTAGCAAGAGGTATTTTCAAATGACTGGAGTAGTTTTGACCTGACGGTGACGGTATATAAGTATATTCATGTAATATTTTGTCTGGAGTTTTGTCTGGAACCAAAGAGAAATGGCTTTGCTCTTTCAGTTTAAAATAAAATGAATCGAGGAGCTTATAAAAACACTTCACAAGCTCAGCAGCAGTTAGTCCAGTAAGTCAGCCTTGAGTTTCTCCGGTTTTACCTCAAAGTCTGGACATTTTGTCCTGAAAAATGTACAAACACACACACACACACACACACACACACACACACACACATACATACACACGCATGCATGCATGCACGTGCACAATAAAAATCACAGATCCTAGAGGAGCCAAGGTCAGTGTACTTTGTTCTGTCCTCTGAAGAGTTTATAGCCTGCTTGTGTGATTCTCTTTAATTGGGAAAAACCGTGATAAAATGACTCACCTCCAGTTTTTGCCTCCTTACTTTATACCTGCCCAGCTACATGACTAGTAGCCTCACCGGCCACTTTATCAGAAACCCCTCTATTGTAAATTGTAAAGACCACTTCTGAGACTGTAGAGACTGGGCAGCTTCTGGAAATTTTAGAGCTGTGGACCACTCTCAGCCCAGTAGTGATACTGTGCCTCATTCATGACCTTGCCAGTATCAGTGCTGTGCTGAGAATGGTCCACCTCCCTGTGACCAGTGATCTGAAGGTGACCAGTGATCAATGGGTCTGAGGGAAGCTGATATATTGATGAGCTACAGTCTGTAACTGTACATCTATGTAGTGGAACTGTAAGGAAGCTGGAGCTCGTAAGTGGTACGTGAGTGGACGAAGATGGAAGTAGGTCTTGCTGGCAGGCAATAAAATATGTGTGAATGAAATGCTCTTTTGTCTCTTTCAGGACACAACGACTACATCTGTCCAGCCACCAACCAGTGCACGATTGACAAAAACCGCCGCAAGAGCTGCCAGGCCTGCCGACTGCGCAAATGCTACGAAGTGGGCATGATGAAGTGTGGTATGTTGGCTTATGTATGGTGTGCTAAAGGGCCTCAGTGCAGATTTAAAGGAAAAGTTCATTGGAAAAGTTTGAGTTTGCAGTGGAATCTATGAATCTAATGTAACTTACAAATCATGGAAGCTTATACCTCATTATTTAGCACTGCACAGACTTCAGTGGAGAGTGGGAACTACTTACACTTACTCAGTTACAAGAGCTCATGCATGACCAGGATGGGTTTGTGCTTTCCTGAATTTTTCCATTTGAAGCAGTAACTGTAAAGTGGCCACACTTAACAGTGAGTTTACCAAGGGCGTTACTAAGCATGAAGCCTTTTCTTGAGTGGTTTATTGCTTTTATAAAATGGTAACAACACACAGACCTCCATTCTGGTACAACTGGGCCTCTGAGCCAGTTGGGGCAGTTCCTGCACTCAATGTACTTAGCATTTTGCAGCAGTTTCAGGGACAAAATCAGATTCTTTTTGCCCTGTGTCCTGTATGAAATTGATGTTTATGGGTATTACTAAATAAAAAATGATCTTTTCTTCCTTATTGCTGATGCAGTTAGTGTTCAGGGATCAGCACAGTTTTGTGATAATCAGCAATCTTTAGTAAATTGCACTGTGAGCACATTTTGTAGTTGTATTGAGGTACATTTTTAGCTGCACCCGAGCTCGTACGCACATCTCGTCCAAGGGTGCTTGACTGCTGGAAGGCTGCCGTCCAGCATAGTGTGGTGATTTTCCTGCTCCAGCACACATGATTTAACTTACGTGTTAATTGTCAGGTTTTGTGGGTGTAATTGGAATAAAACTACCAGACTGTACTGGACATTGGCCCTCCATAACCGGAGCTGCAGACTCCTGATCTAGCCCATAGTCATCACAGCAGGCAGGGGTCAAAACACAGGCAGGCAGGTATACACCAGGCAAATCCATGACTACAAACCAGAAGAACAGAACAGAACAAGAGTCAAAAACCAGAACCAATCAAGATATAAGAAGACTCCATGGAAAAGTGCCAAAACCTTGTAAACAGCTAGGCCTAACAGAGGGATATGTGTGTATTTGCAGATTTGCTGAGCTTCCATGATGGTGTGTTTATATACCTGTAGGTGTAAGAAGAGAGCGGTGCGGTTTTCGAGGTGCTCGTCACCGCCGGGCTCCACACATCCAGGATGGCTCCGTTGGGATTATAGAGGTTAGAGCTCATTCCCAGAGGCAACAGCAGCCCCCCCTCCTCTCCCCCTCTCCTTCGGCCCCCGATGGCCAAGTGTCCTGCCTGTCCCCTGAGCAGCTGGTTCACTGCATGCTGGATGCAGAGCCGCCACAGATTTACTTGAAGCATCAGATGAAGAAGCCCTACACAGAGGCCAGTGTGATGATGTCACTCACAAACCTGGCAGACAAAGAGCTTGTCCTCATGATCAGCTGGGCCAAGAAGATACCAGGTCAGTCTCTGGGTGGTTATACATGTGTGTGTAAGTGAGTGTGTGTACACAGAGTGTCACTACTGGACTGAGTACTGTCCTCCAACCAAAATGATCCATCCAACCGTCCTATGGCCAGATATGGACCACTGAAGAACTAGTGGATAACCAGCATAAACTGTGCACCTCATTAATTGCTTTCCATCTGCAGGGTGGAACAACCGGTTAGATGTGTCACAGGACACAGTGTTCAAAAACTGTGTGTGATCTACTCAGGCACACAAACACATGCATACACACTAACAGGCCACTAACATTTCAGTGTCACTGCGGTGCTGAAAATGATCTCCCACCCAAACATTACCTGCCCTTTTGGGGTCCTGATCATAAATGACGAGGTTTTCCCTTGTGTTGGCTACTGAACTTTCAAACAAAATTACTTTCCCCGTGGCTGAGGAAGAATCGGGCTTTGGCTTTATAATAGGTGCAGATCAGAGTTCGGTAGATGAGGAGAGGTGCTGAAAAAGTTCTGCTGGAGGACTTTTATTCATCTTAGCCAGCACCTGGCGGTAAATAATAAACTAACACATAATATATAATATGCACACCATGTAGTATTATAGAGACATTTTGGCACATGAAATATAAAACACGAAAGCGAATCTGGTGCCTGAACTGTGATTCCTTAGGTTTACATTAGAGCTATGAGGCTAATGCTTAATAATAATTGCTAGGGTACACATATTGTTAGCTTATTTGTTAGCGTAGCTAATGCCTCCGTGCTTCCTAACCCCTGGACAAAACTAAAAAAAGCAAATTTTAGATACCAAACAGAAACTTTGTAACGAGAAACGATTTTTTAAATGACTATTCCTACTAGGCCTACTTTGAGGCCTGTCAGTTTTGGAAATGGCGATGGAAACGCTTTGTGAATGTCATGCTAAGTGAGCTGAAATTGGATGAAATGATTCTCACACATTGAAGCCAGATTGATGGAGTAATAGAGTTTTACTCAAACTTGGCTGAGTAGTGCAGGTTCAGCAGAGGCACATGCAGGTGTGGAAAGTGTAGGTCTGCAGAACATCATCTCGTCCTGCCGTTTTCTGCATTTAATCATTGTTCTCCTTTAAAGTTGTCTGCCTGTCTGTCAAAATGCTGCTGTGTGTTTAATAAGATCCTGCAGGTGTGGACATGTCCACACACCCTCACTTCACTCATTTTGTGATTTGTGGTTCTTATCAAATCAGACACACCTACACCTCGTATGTAATTTATTTTTGTTGTTTCAAATGCAGTAATAACCAGTTTCGGATCCAATGATGTGTTCTACATTAATTTCATGTCATGAATTAATACATAAACACAGATTTAGCTACAGGATTCAGCAACATAACATATCTGTCAGACTAAGATGATTTCTACTCTTACTCACACACACACGCGCACACACACACACACACACACATGTATGTATATGTACTGTATATGTAGAAATATATATATATATGTATATATATGCAGAAACAGCAGGGCTTTATTGATAACTAGACTAAAGAAGTTCTACCAGATGTCTATGAGTTTAGGAAACACTGAAAATACACCTCAGAATTCTTAACATGTCAGTTAATCCACCGAGGAGAAAAAAGGCTTCATGACAGCAACAGCACACGACCTGAGGAACTTATCATGAAGGCTTAACCCATATGTGTGTTTGTGTGTGTGTGTGTGTGTGTGTGTGCTAGTGCTTGGCGATAGTCCTTACTTCATCTCACCTCCCTATAAAGCATTCATTACTGGTCTTATATATAAATCTAAAATCTGCCAGAGATATACAGCCCTTAATCCAGCTGCTGTAGGGCTCTAACTGATTTTAGTATCTTACATCCCTCTTCGGCACATTTCTATCAGTAATTGAAAACAACAGCTCCAGTTGAGAAATACAGCAAGTCACCTGCTGCTTGTCTCACTTACACGCGTTCCAATCATACACATCAGTCCGTCGCTCAATAAGAGACAAAGACTTTCATGAGCCAATCCGCTGGCTGGTCCATTAAAAAAATGACCATGTAATTTACTTGTTTTCTCCCTGATTCTTTGTCTGAACCAAGTTAGTGCTGTAGTGCTGTATTAACAAGGGCTAATAAAAATAATAATAGCAAGAAGAAGAATCTTTAATTGTGATCATTGTTAATTGTTAATATGTTGTTTGTGTTATAAGATATAGTTGTATAACACTTTTCATTTTAGATAACATGGAAATATAAGTGAAACACTGGAAGGGTAAAATACTAGTAGAGATGGAAGGGACCAGTAAAGATGACAAGGGCCCAATTTCCAATGACTATGGGCCCCTGTGTAATTACAGCAAAAGTAGTTATGCCTCTGTTTTGTTAAAAACAAGTTATTAAATTACAAATAATGTACTGTAATTATGTATATTTATTATGTATCGTGTTTGACAGCCTAGTGACTGAAATTGACTCTCTGTCTGCAGGTTTTTTGGAGCTGAGCTTGCCTCTGCAGGTGCAAATGCTGGAGTGCTGCTGGTTGGAGGTGTTGATGCTGGGCCTCATGTGGAGATCTGTAGATCATCCAGGAAAACTCATCTTCTCTCCAGATCTAAAACTCAACAGGTACATTGCTGTGTGTGTTCTCTCTGCTGGGGAAGTCCTGCTCGAACTGTGGCCTCCTGCTGCCAAAGCAATTTAACCAGCACCTTTGATAACGCTTACTGGTGTGTGTGCTGTATTTTGATGACGTTGCCAGGCTTATGATGTCAGTTCAATACGCAGCTGTGTTTGCTTACTCGCAGTAAAAGTCCATAATTTAAAGGAAAAATTCTGTATACGTAACATATCGATTTTGTTCATCACAGAGCGTGGTCTCAGTGATTTCCGATAACATTCATCTTTCTCATAGAGAAAACCAGCTAAGACCCGGAGGTCCTGATATGGGCATGAGGTCGACTAGAGAAGGTCGACTACAGAAGTTCAGAGGTCTATTGATTCAGTAAGAGACCTTGAACATACTCTTGACTGACAACACAAGCACAGCTCCAACTAACAGCTGTTCAGCTCATTATGACAATGCTTTCAGCCTGTCATGTATATCTGAACCTAATAACACGTCTGAACAATTGTTTGGCCTTCAGAGTAATCCCTCCTGTCCTGGCTGAATGTGTGTGCATGTGCTGTGCTTCTGATTATTAGTGTTATTAATCTTATTGAAGTTTAACACCAGTGATAAAAGTTTAAATATTCTTATCTGTGTTTTATATGTGCTTTCAGGGACATTTAGTTTCCTGTAAAGTGTGTATATGTGTGCTTATGCATGTCTTTTTTGTTGCGCAGCCAGTTTGTGTGTGTTTGTGTGTGTGTTAATATTGTGTTGTGTTAATATTAGCCTCCCACAGTGACAATCACTAAGGTCTTAAGTAACCTTGGCATGTTCCCACAACATGGGCTTATTTTTCCTGACTCAGTGAATGTGAGTGCATGGTTTTTTTGAGATTTTTCAATGACAGTTGAAGGTCAGTGGATACAGACTTCTTACATAGAAACTACAGTGCCAATATAAAGGGTTTATAAATGCTTTAAACAACAATGTAGCTATTGGTGATGTCATTCACTGTCATTGCTGGATAACAATAGTGCAGCTTATGTCAAGTCAAGTCAAGTTGGTTTATTGTCTTTTCAACCATATACACAGTACACAGTAAAATGAAACAACGTGCCTCCAGGACCACTCAAGATTAGAGACAGAACAACTCTAGTGTTTTGAGGATGCAGCGTGTGGTGTAAATGTCTGTGACAGAGAGGACAGAGACCTGGATGGTTTTCTCAGCTGTCCTCACTATCCTCTGTAGGGTCTTGCAATCCGAAACAGAGCAATACCTGTACGAAGCCATGATGTAGCTACAGAGGAAAATTTTCTATAGTCCCACTGTTGTACAGGGAGAGGATTAATGGGGGGGCACACTCCTCAGTCTCCTCAGGTAGCTGAGACGCTGCTGGGCCTTCTGTGGTGATACAGCAGGCGTTGAGGGTTCACGTGAGGTTCTCCGCAATCAGAGATTACAGTCTGCAACAGTCTCTTTTCTTTTGTCCACATTCAGAGATAGGTTGTTGGTTCTGCACCAGTCTGTTAGCCATTGGACCCCCTCTTTGTGCGAAACCTCTTAGTTCCCGCTGGTCAAACCCACCACGATTGTGTCATCAGCAAACGTGATGATGTGGCATTGCTGCACATTCATGGGTCATCAGTCTGAATAACAGGGGACTGAGCGCACAGCCTTAGGGGGGCCCTGTGCTCACGCGTAATACATGCAATACACTTTGTAATGTAATTACACGAGTAAAAAGTTAATCTGCATTTACTTCCGTTGTAAAAAACAAGAACGGTTCATTTTGAACCCACTGCTTTTGTGATATCACAAAAATCAACATATACCTGTTAACCTATTAAGCCTACAGAAGTTGTGAAATGTGTGCGTTCCAGCCTGGACTGCTTTTTAAATGAGGCAAGATACAGGGCAGCCAATCAGAGTAGAGCTCATTTTCCTAAATCAGTCTTAAAGGCGCAGTAATAAAAACGGCCTGTTTCATTCTAAAGGGACAAAAAAAAAGGTTGGAAAATGGTGTGAAAATGATTTATGATTTTTGTTCCATAAAATGAACAAATGTTATAAATGGAACTCGGAGGTAAAGATAAAATGTAAGATAAATGTAGGATATAGGCCCTTTAAAATGCATTTGTCTCACCTAAAACTAAACAACAGTGTATGTCTCTGTCTCTTTCTCTCCCTTGCTCAGGGACGAGGGGAGCTGTGTGGAGGGAATTCTGGAGATTTTTGACATGCTGCTAGCTGGCTCCTCCAGGTTCAGAGAGCTAAAACTGCAGAAGGAAGAATACGTCTGCCTCAAAGCCCTCATCCTGCTCAACTCCAGTACGTCTGAGTGTGCCTATGCATGCGTGTGTGTGTGTGTGTGTGTGTTTGTGTGTATGTGGGCATGTGTGATGGGGGTGTAAGCCTTACAAACACTCTACAAATTACATTTGTCATCAGATTCAAGTCTGTACTTTTTGTCAAGAAAATGATTTAATGTTGCAAAAAATGTGATTCTATTTTTCTCTCCACAAAATATACTGCACACAATTACTGCCTCTCAAATTCAGATCATAATAAATGATCACCTCTTCTACTTTACTGAAGGTTTAGAATCTGCCCTTTCCACATCCTTTCTGCTCTTGCGTGAGAAACATAATTCATGTCGAATTACAGCTTCTTGTACCAGAGACAGACATATTCATAAAACCCACTGGTAGGTAGGATCATTAAGTCCTATTCATAAAGTCACGGTGGTGGTGATGAGCACACTGATCTGTCTAGGTAAATAGCAGTCAATATTACATGTGGATGAGATGATGCAGACTAATGACCAATGCTCAGCGTCTGTTTGGGTGCCAAAATTGACATTTTCAGAAAATCTGAATCAGAGTTAAGAAGTTATAAAGAGCTTTGGAAAAAACATTCAGAAACAATTAAACGGCAGAAAAAAAGGCTTGGTGAACACGAACATGTATCCACCATCAGGCAGTAGGGATGTCACGATTAACCGATTTCACGGTTAACCGCGATTTAAAACGGCACGGTTAATTAATCGTAAAGGCTCCTCAACACCGTCTTTCTGTTGGCGCTCTTAAAAACGTTGATTATGACAGTGCTATCAACATATTGGCGGGACTCACCCGGAATGAAAACGTTTCACCAGCGGTGCACTTGGGCTAGAAACACACAGACTGTTCAGAAAGTATGTTCAGCTCAAGTGGCCATATCCTGTCTGCTCAGCGGACAAGACTGAGCACTGAGAATGTGAATATGCTCACATTTTTGCACTTTAACATAATCTGATAGAACTGAAGCAAGCACTCCAGACAATTAAATGGGGAAATTGTCTAATATGTAAGCTTAAATTTAATTCTAAAGAAATAGACTTTGTTTAGTTTAGTTTTCGCTATGATGCATCACTGTT
>JBBPCZ010118438.1:0-10456 GCA_037974445.1 Brycinus macrolepidotus
ATATATACACATACATATACACACACACACACACACACATTGGGTGGAACATGCAGTCAAATTTGAAACCCTGTGGAAATCATGATTTTCATGTTCAGGTAAATGTAAATCCTGCGTTCACACAATGAAACTAAATAATGAGTGACCCTTGCTTTGTCCACTCATACAGTTCTAACAAAATGCACTGCTTTATAACTACAAAAGTCTTTTCTTAGGGTCTGCTTTCAGACATACGTGACAAATGTGATTAATCACATTTAACTGTACATAATTATGCAAATAACTGATTAATTATTTTAACCACTTATCAGCCCTAATGAGTCCATATCAATATGTGAAATATCATATGTAGTACTGTTAAAAGTTAAAAGTACTGTTGTAGTGTAAGGAAAAAGTAAACCAAATGTCAGTCTATGAAGTGACAGTAGATGAGTCTGAAACAGTAAAGTGTTCACTGACATTGAAAACAAACCGATAGTCTCACTGTGTATCAGTGTAAGATAGTCATGTGGAAAAAACTGTATAACTCTAAGATTTCTCTCCACAGGGCACATTCCCCCACGGTATAGATATCTTAACAGCCGCAGACTACTTTGCCGTTGGAAACCTGAATAACTGCTACCTGACCATCAGGTAAGGAGCAGCATTAACCCTTTAGAGTCCAAACTGTTTACTAGGGGTAGGCAATGTGTGTTATTCTTGTCATGATAACTTTTCTCGGTATGTCATTGGTAACTACATGCATCATAGAAAATACAGATTTGGGCCAATTATGGACAGTGTGTAAACAGTAACTGCATAACTGCTAGTTACTAATTGAAAGTCACCCCATTATGCCTTAATCTTATTTTATCTTTTATTTTTACCATTTTTTCTGCAAATGTTGATAAAGAAAGCAACTCATACACTTACTGGTCACTTAATTAGGTATACCTGCCTTGTATCTGCAATCATTATTGGGCATTTTATCAGCTGTACTGAACTTATAGGTACGTTTTGTAGTGTGTAGTTCATTTTGTGGTTCATAAATAAGACTGTAGGCCGTCTGTTTCTCAACACAGTTTGATACCCCAGTTTTACTCTGTTTATTATTGGCTAGGACCCCCACAAGACCTCCGCTTTGCAGGTGTTATTTAGGTGGGTTCATAATGTTGGCTCCAAATATCACCATGGTGATCCCAAACCCACCTAAAAAACACCTGCACAATGGTGGTCTTTTGGAGATCCTAACCATTGATGGACGGAGCAAAATGGGTCAGTCTTAACCATCAGGATAACACTTTACAATAAGGCTACCCTCATAAAAGGCTTATAAATTATTTATAATCAGGTTGTTAATTAGGTTCTAGATAGTTTATAAATCATAATAAGCAATTATAAAAAAGTTATAAGAGTTGTCATACATTGTCTCACTATTTGGCAAGATCTCAGGTCTTGCTAGTTGCTTGTCTTATCTGGTCCCTTTCTCAGGCGCAATGTTGAACTGTCAACTTCATCAGGTCTTTGTTAACATGCTCCAACCATTAAAACACCAGAACTTGTTTATAACTGCTTGTTAATGATTTCTAAACTGTCTACAACCTAATTCACAACCTGATTTTAAATCATTTATAAACCCTTTACAAGGGTAGTCTTATTATAAAGTGGTACTATAGTCAGCAATGGATCCACACTTGTTGTACTGATACAAGGGGATCAGACAGGCCAGTGTGGCTGTGTCCATCTATTGTCCATTCTGTTACATAGACCTACCTTATTAGTCTGCCGTGAAGTTAGAGACTGTCTGCCATGTTGAAGGCTCCTGAAGGGATAACTATTAGGTGCAGTGAGTGTTGAAATGCAGGGTTAACCTCAGTAAAAGGTCCACCCTCAGCTGAAATGCCACCCGTCCGGTGAGATTCCGTCTCGACTGCGGAGAGCAACAATGTGGAAAGTGCTAGCCTCGGGGAGCAAAGTGCAGAGCTTATGGATTACTCCTCATCTTTAGATTGGAGCCACCTGCTATAATGTTGGTGTATGTAAATTATCTCTGCTCTGAAAGAATGAAACTCTTTATGGCAGTGTGAATGGGAGGTGATAAACTGCTGTATGCCGAATAGAGAATGTGTAAATGCATTAGTTTTCGTGACATCACAATAACAAATAAAACTGTAATAATAAATAAAATAAACTTTACAGCTTGGTCTCCAAATAGAGTACAGCTGTATAGACTGAGGACTCAGTGGTACATTTTGAAACTCCATCAAACTGTGATGCTGTAAAAACTGCACTCACTGCAGATTCATACTGGAGTAAAATTGCAGTTATTATCCATCAGACCGTATAAATTTTGCACACCTCTGATTCATACTGGTTTAAAATCACTCCAAAACAACTACTGTCAGACTGTATAAACTACACACACTGCAGATTCATACTGAATTAAAGTCACTCCACCATTACTATTGTCAGACTGTATAAATTACACACTCTGCAGATTCATACTGGATTAAAATTACAGTTATTATCCATCAGACTGTATAAAATACACACACCACAGATTCATACTGGATTAAAATCACTCCACAATTATTACTGTCAGACTGTAAAACCTGCACACACTGCGGATTCATACTGGAGTAAAATTGCAGTTATAATCCATCAGGCTGTGTAAAATTTGCACACCTCTGATTCAGACTGGTTTAAAATCACTCCAAAATGACGACTGTCAGACTGTATAAACTACACACACTGCAGATTCATACTGAATTAAAGTCACTCCACCATTACTACTGTCAGACTGTATAAATTACACACACTGCAGATTCATACTGGATTAAAACCAAAGGTCTGGTCAGTTCGTAAACACACGTCATTTTGATCTTTCTTTCGGCCTTTCAGTGACCAGCACTGAACAGTGAGTGAAAGTTTCACTGACTTACATCCATTTTAGCCACGTTGTCATTTGAAAAGGAATTAACAGCACTATGGTTATGGGTCCCTTTCTCCATTTCTCTATAGTGTCTATATAGCAGGTTTTGAAGAATACACCAAGCCAATGATTGACCATTTGGTGGCCATGAAAATCAACCACTGGGATAGGTAAGGAGAATTTCAAATGAGTGTTTCCTGTCATGTCTTCCAAAAAAAAAATTATCATTAAGGTGTCTAACTATGGTCCTCTCCAACTGTGTGCAGCGTGATCCGTGAGCTGGCCACCAAAGCGCTCCACAACCTGACGCCCCAGGCCCCGGATTACATGGCCAACAAAGGTGATCACAGATATCCTGCAGAGGGGATTAGCAGGAAGGAAGGGAAAGAAATACTGTGCCACAGTTGTCAACTAATCACTAATACTATAAGACATATACTGTGTAGAAATCTTAAGAGTGTGAAATTCAAGTAAATGTGCTGCTTTGTGGGAGAACCGTGTGCATCAATTGCATGGTCAAAAATCAACTAATTGCAAATAGCCATGCTCATTTCTTTGAGTGTACTCAACTTTGGTGGTTGTGAATATACTTTGTACTCTACAAAAATGAGCAATTTAATATATAATGCTTTTACTGAATCTCAAATGCATACACAGTTTTATTCTGATGTATGCAGATGTTTATATCGTGCCAAGGGCAGCTGTAATTTCTGGCTACCAACAGATGATACTGATAAATATTTATTATTGTTTTCTTTCAGTTCTTCCTCAGCTTTTGCCAATGGCAACAGGGATGGACCTGCATGGCCGTCATGGGGCAATACTGGCTTGTGCTGAGATCACTCACGCCCTCTATAAGTTGGCGCCACAGAGTAACAGGTGACAGCAGAGTTTAATTATAACTAGATTGCATTTCTGTGAGAAAATGCGAAGTGTGACTGTGTAGTCGCTATAAAACCAGTGTTTGGGGACACACAAACGTTGGTTTTGTGGCCAAAAGACGTTTGTGGTAAAAAAAAAAAAAAAAAAAAAAAAAAAAATCTGCTCACAGTGGGGTCTCAAAGCGGCGCCTCTTTTGACTCTCTTCATTCAGCGCGCTGTGTCTTACCGCTGAACCACAGGGGCATTAATATGCTGTCTATTACCAAGCTGTTTATGGTTAAGGACAGCTGAAAATGGGTGAAATGAACCACTCTCGCCCAAAAATGGGTGGGAAAAGTGCACATAGCCGCGTTCACTGGCTGATTATTTTTAATTAAACCGCCACAAACAGTGACACACACTTTTTTTTTTTTTTATATCTGACCTGAGTTTTTGTGTCTTGAAGTCTGTTTATGAGTCTGCTGTGTGTTTTATTTGTTAGATTTATTTGTTTTATTTTTAGATTTATTTTTGTCCCTTTCCAGCTGCCATAACCATTACGTAGAGACTCTCTATCTGCCACACACTTTTAAGGTGACTCGCCCCTCCCTTCTCTCTCCCCATACAATACGGAGGTGACTCGACCACAAAAATCAAATTTTTAAACGATCAATACTCGGCCCCTGATGAACCGATAAAAAATCTGGATACATGCGCAATACACTGGTTATTAAAGAACGTTTTAGAGTTGCTAAAATTCAATACGGACTCGGACGAGAAGAGCCAAATTCCAGCTATAAAAAGAATAGTGATTGTGTCAGCAACCACAATAATCACACCGATTACAATGTTTTTAAAACTACCATATTATGTTTTTTACTATTATAAAGCCCTTTACCTATCTATTATACTCAGATATTCTGCTTGCAAACCTGAAACCCACCACATGGAACTGACTGAATGTTTCTGTGGTCTTTGTTGCTGATGTGAGCGAGACATGTCTACCAGACTTGTTATTCAGAAAAAAAGAAGATAATGGGAATCATGAGAAACACATTACAGAAGGTGTCCCGTTTGCAGATTTTAACCACAGACTAAAGACAGTTGGACATTTCCGAAACTTGAAGAGTTGGATTGGCTATCATGAGATTACAGTAAGGATCTGAGTTTCATTTGGACCCATTTCAGAAGGGGTGGGAAGGACTGGTAAAAGCTGCATGAGTAAGACTGATGTAATAAGCCTTTCTGGAGCAAACAACTTTCACACTGTTCTCGTGCAAGGACATCTTCAAAAGGCCGGGTCATTTGAACAATCAGTTCTTGAAGTTGAAGTGTTGGATGCAGGAAAGTGGGCATAAGGATCTGAGAGACTTTGACAAGGGCCAGACAGCTGGGGCAGGGCATCTCCAGATCTGGACGTCTGGTGGGGAGTTCCTGATATTCAATGGTTAGACGCCGTCAAAAGTGGCCCAAAGAAGGACAGCCGGTGAACTGGCAACAGGGTCATGGACACTCAAGGTCTATTGATGCACATGGCAGCGGCCTCTTTCAGCAGCATAATGTGGCCTGCCAGACTGCAAACATTGTTCAGAAATGGTTTAAGGAACATGATAAAGAATTTAAGGTGTTGACTTGGCCTCCAAATTCCCCAGATCTCAATCCAGTTGAGCATCTGTGGGATATGCTGGACAAACAGGTCTGACCCATGGAGGCCCCACCTCACAACTGACAGGACTTTAACATCTTGGTGCGGATACCACAGCACATTTTCAGATGTCTTGACGGGTCAGAGCTGTTTTGTTAAAATTATTTAGTTGGACTGATAAAGAGATTAGATTAGAATGGTATAGATCTTAAAACTGGAACATATTTTTTTGTGTTCAGTCCAATGACTCACAAGATCTCTGAGTGTGTGCTGTGGTATCTGGAACCAAGACGTTACCAGCAGATCCTTTAAGTCCTGTAAGTTGCAAGGTGGGGTCTCCGTGGATGGACCAGTTTGTCCAGTATGAGGGGACCTACACAACATTTATATTGGTGCTTTTTTTTTTTGTTTGTTTGTTTTGTTTTGTTTTATTGGACTGAACACAGAAAAATGTTACAGTTGTAACTGTAATTCAGTTGTAATAATGACTAGTTCATTTATTGTCCAGTTCACATGCACACAGGAATGATCACTCTGGGATCCAGGTGTCTTGCCACTGCGCTTCGTTCTGCCTATCTGAAGTTATTTTAATAGTGAGAGACTCATTCAGAACCAGTTTCAAAACAGACTCGGCTGCGGGTGAAGGTCTACCATATCAAAACTGATCCTGCTGGTGGGGGGGCAGTGGCACTGTGCGTTACCCCACCTAAACTGACAGGCAGAGTCACATCTAGAACATTATTTTCTGCATTAAGGCTGGTGGTTTTAGTTTAATCAGTTTTGTTTGTGTTTTTATCTCACTGAACTTTGGTGCCACAACAATCAAACTCTGCTTTTTACATGATTACATCTTAGTTTTAGACCACTGGAGTGCATCTAAACATACAACAGATACAGCAGGGATTATACTTTATGTTGGTTGTTTTTGGAAGCATGAAGTGAAGCTGGTTACTGAACAATATTCTTCACCTGTATAGTTTAGTTTCCCACCTGAGCCACATTTGCATGCACAAATGAATTTGCCGACAGGCAGAACAGTCAGCATAGTTACCCTTTTTTAACCTGTTAAACCCCTTGGGCCCAAACATGAGTCCACACTTTAAGTCCTAGCTTTCACAGTCACAACAGATTGGCAATGACCAAGCAACAAAGGTGTTTATAGTAATAATAATAATGATAATAAATATAATAATAAAAATAATAGTTGTAGTAATTTTTGTTTATATAGTGCCTTTCTCAAACTCAGGTTTGCTTTACAGTAAGTTCAGACATAGAACAAGGAACAGCGTTTAACAGACAGTAGTAGACAAAAACAGTCCAAATTACAACAACACGGATCACAGTAGCAGGAAAGGACAAATAGCAGATTTAAGAGTTAGAAGAGGCAGAGCACTGAGAGAAAAGATACGTTTATAATTGGGTTTTGAAGAAGTAAGAGAATTCTGAGGGAGGGAGTTCCATAGTTTGGGAGCCACAACACGAAAAGATCTCCCACCCGTTGAAAAGTCAAATTTGGGGACATTAAGCGAACCAGAACCAGAAGAACGTAAAGAACAGGAGTAAATAAGTGAAAGTAATTCAGTGAGGTAGTGGGGCGCAGAACCATGGAGAGCTTTTAAGGTCATGAGAAGCACCTTAAACTGAATACAGTAAGATACGGGTAGCCAGTGACGTTTGTGGAGAAGCTGGGAGATGTGTTTGTGAAAAATTATGGAAAAATGTTATACTTCTTTAAAAATGTTCATATTGTAAATTTCTGTTGATTTATTTATTTATTTATTTATTTTTTAGATATTTAAATGTGACATCATTTGAAACCAACAGCTGACTTTTACATTATGTGATAAACGGACCAATAGAAATGCTCCAAAGTGCATGGAATAAAATCTTTCCATTAATTTCCATAGCAAGTTCTTAATGTTTTTTTTCTTTTCTTGTAAAAAGCTACCAATTTGGAGACACAAGGTTTTGTAACAGCAACGATATTATGATCATTCTGACTGACTTGAATGACTTTTAAATCGATTGAATAATGCAGAAAAATTTGGAGGTGAAATCAATAAAACACCCCTTTAAGAGTTTGGTTGTGTGTAAATGTGGTGGCCTCTGGTCATCAAAGGTATTAAAATGATGCTCATCCAAGAGACATGGAATCTAAAATCTGATATTCACATGCTTGTTTTCAGGACACTTATAGACTTCCTGTCCTCCGACTCCATCCAGGGCCTCAAGGGCATTCATCAGAAGGTCAGCAGAAATTTGGCCATATTTCAGCACTTACAGTGTTTATAGTTTTTATTTGTTCACGTTCTATTTAAATGTCAGTTTATTTCTTTGTCTACCCATTCATTCATTACTAACATCTCCCATCTTAAGCCTGTAATCTCATGTGTGCTAAATATCTTTTCATCCACAGCTGTCTGACAGGAAGCAGTACAGGTGAGCTTCTTTTCTTCTATGGCATTATTTACCAAAGAAAAAAAAAAGACAAATTGCACAGTGATCTTTTTTTTCCCCTGCAGGGGTTTTGGTGGAGAATTGATGAGACCAGCAGGTAGAGTTATGAATCATTCTTTACCTTCTACACCTTCTAGTCTCTGGGCCATATTATATCTCCAAGATGCCCAAATCTGTCACCTGTCCTGTTTATCAGGTGTAGCGGCTGTTGCAAAAGAGTTTGAGTGTTTATATGAGAATTATTTTGCCAAACACAGAACATTTATGTCTTGAATTTAGGACCCAGTTTTAGTGAAGAAACTATATGGAAGAAAAGACAACTGGGGGAACCTTGCAGTTCTTTAAGAAACATATAGTGAAAAGCTTTGGTTTGTAACTTGGAACACTAACTTACTCTTTGCCCTCACTGTCTGCAGTCTGTGTCCTTATCGAAAAGCTGTCCCTCTCCAAGATGCCGTTTAAAGACGACCCCATCATAAGTAAGTCTGCACTGTAGGAGCCCAGCTGTTTCCACTCACAGACTCACATTCACTGCTCTCAGCACTCACATAATACACACACACCCTTAAGGCAAGTCTCTCAGTTCAACATTCCTCTTATTTTTTGTTTAATGACAGCAACTTAGTAAATGACAATTGCAGGCGCATTTATTAATGTATTACGTTGTTGATTAATACATTACATTTAAACTGAGTAATATGATTTCCATTTGGGGAGGACTACATGTAAACTGTGTAAAGGCCTGCTGCAGAAAGGATGTGTTATTCATATATTACAGAACAAAGTTATTCACATTATTACTTAAGGTTATTTTGAGAACAGACTGATCCAGAAGTCGTATTCAAGAGGTGTTTGATTAATATGACTCACTGTGAGGATATGGACTAATTTGAGTGATTGTGAGGATATGGATTAATATGATTTACTGTGAGAATACAGAGCAAGACACTACAAGCAGAAATAATAATTTCATTAACGTTTTTCACATTTTTGGATCATATGCATCATTAAATTGTAAAAAAAAAAAAAAAAAAAAAATCTATAGAAATACATTTTTCAGAGTTTTTAGTCAATTCAAGTCCACTCACATCTTAATGTATTTTCCACAATTTAGCAGCTTTAATGAACACTGGGCACAATTATGTTGTCCTGAGACACTGAAATGCTTGTTTTCTGTACAATCTAAATAGAACATCCAAAAATATTGATATATATTTCTTTTGTACTAATGACAGCCTTTAAAGTATTAGTGACAATATGGTTACTGGTTAATATAGTCCTGAGGCCTAAGGCTGTATTCATTATTTATATTGCACCCTCTCTCCCAATATATTGATGATAATGTTCTGAATTTGTTCCCACTCACCCTATCCCCGTCAACAAAACATCTTCATCTACGTGCCGCTGAATGATGTTAAACCTGTTTCTTAAACGTCCCACACCCTTTATTAGTCTCACAGGTGCTAAATTTGCATTTAAAAAAAAAATAAATTGTTTAACCTACTAGTTTTTTGTAATAAGGTTGAATTGACTCATAAACTTTCCATTTACTCCTCCATACAGTTTATATTTCAAATTTTAGCTGCACAAGAACAGCCCATTTTGAATCCACTGTTTTCATCACGTCACCAGATCCAATGCATCTACATATATCCTCAAAATACAGAGCCTCCAATCAAAACAGAGGTCATTTACATAAATCAATCTTAAAGGCACAGTAACAAAAGCTAAAAAACGTGTGATAAACTGTTAGGATATGGATTAATATCAGTTGCTATGAGGATGTGAAGTAATGACCTACTCTGTTGCAGGTGGCTGGCAGTCGCTAATAGACGATAGTTTGATTTCCAAGCAGAGCATCCAGGTACAGTGACTCCACTACAGACACAGACACAGAGTGGTGAACTGGTACAGAGTAGTTCGGTTAGAAGCGTTATTTCTTGCAGTCAGTGATAGTGAATAACCTGTTAGCATTAAAAAAAATGAAATCATGCTAACTAGTAGTTACTGCACTATATGTCCAAAACTATGTAGACACCTGCTTATCCAGTGTTTTTTTTTAATTCAAGGGGTATTTGCATTAATAGTTCGTCCTCCTTTTGTTGCAGTAGCAGCCTCCACTGTTCTGGTAAGGCTTAATACTAGATGTAGGAACATTGCTGTGAGGATTTGACTGCATTTAGTCACAAGAGCATTAGTGAGGTCAGGCACAGATGTTGGATGATTTAGTTCTGGATCACAAACACCACTCCAACTCATCCCAAAGGTGTTGATGGGGCTCCAGCTCTCCAGAGAACTTTATACCCCATTTAGCTGACACCTGGCATCGAGCTGTGTGGCTGCTTTAGTGCCCTGTTCTATCGGTCAGTTCGTTTTGATGGAGACTGTACAAGCTGTGTGTGCAGTGGGTGCACCTTGAAGTAGCACAAGTAACAAATTTTATGTAAAGTGACTATTTGTCATACGTGAACACACCACAGCGCACAGTGTGAACAGCATGAAATTCTTCCTCTGCATTTAACCCATTTAACCCATTCACCAAGTGAAGCAGCAGGCAGCCAGGAACACAGCGCCCGGGGAGC
>JBBPCZ010118469.1:0-10455 GCA_037974445.1 Brycinus macrolepidotus
GGATGGATGGAAGAGGATGACCCTGTTTTAAAATGGTAATTTTGGCTCTGGGCTCTATAAGCTACTATATCGATTGATTAGCTTGTAGTAGTTCAGTAGCTCAGTTTTTCTTCTTGTTCTTATTCATCGTGAAGCTTCTTCTCTTCTTTGGACAAAGATGAAAAGAAGCCATTAGTTCAGTCACGAGGCTTTCCGGGCTAACATCGATCACTGCGGCTACGATTCAATTAGCACATACACACCAACGCACAAGCCAACGCAACCCACAGCCACTAATCACGCTTAACTCCCAACATCTTCAAATGGTCTCCAGCATGTTTGCTGACCTCTTGCACCTGATGTTGATTAGGAGAAATGGATGTGGCCCACTGAGAGAAGATCAGATGTTCATCCCAGGTGAACTTCCTAAGCGTGGACAGAAACAGCCCTGTTAACCGTTAACCATCAGAATGTTAATGTAACAGTCCTGCTAACATTCTGCTAACAGTTAAGATAAGATAAGATAAACCTTTATTAGTCCCACAAGTGGGAAATTTGCATTGTCACGGCAGAAAGTGGACAGTACAAAGGTAAGAGCAGCGAAAATTAAAAAACAATAGAATAGAATAAAAACAATAAAGTATAAAATGTACAGTTCTGACCCTCCCTTGTTTCAGACAAAATGCTGGGATAATTAGCTAAAATATGTTTACCCCTGGCTTGTGTAAAAGGGGTAAATATAAATTAAAGTAAATAATAATAGTAACTTCATTAATAATTATCTGAAATTATTATTGTTTCTAAGAAGTAATTTGCTTTGTTTGTTATCATTAGAAGGTGCACCAGTTCAGTAGACCAGGTTTAACCTCAGTCCTCACAAGAAGAAGAGTTTCAGAGCTTATATATGAGAACGGACACATGGAAACGAATTATGGTGCATAAACCACACAAATGTTAGAAGTGGACATTGGGAGAACGGGGGATTCAAGAAAAATGTGGGATATGGGGTCTTTATTGTGAATGCAGCTGTGAGGCTACTTCTGAGTCACAAATGAAGTACAACACACACACATATCTCAATATTCTTTACAAAGACTCATGGGAAATACAGATTTATTTCGTGTGTGTATGTGTGTGTGGCACCTGCATTTAAGCTCATTGTGTTTTCCATCAGTCCTGATTCCTGTCCTGAATACACTTCCTTTGTCCTGCTGCCTGTCTGGTCTCCTAATTCGTATATCAGTGTGTGTTCCAGTCTGATAAGACAATCACAACTGCTATTAAACACATAGTTCACATCCATCACTATAAAACATGTTGCTGATTTCAGAAGGTCAGTACAGTGCGACACTAATATAATGTGAACTACAGTTATTATCTCTAACTGTGGTTAGACTGTTAGGTAAGAGCTGTGTCCAATTTTTAATGAGTAATTCTACAAAACTAAGAACTAATAACAATCTAAATCTAAACTGTAATACACTCTAGTTCAACAAAGACTCTCGAGATGAGCTCAAACTCAATGGAAGGATCTTTTTTCAACATGTGTAAAAAAGTGAATTTCCTGAATATGACCCAGAACTGTGCAGTGATTGTACATTTTGGGTGGTTGCTAGGTTGATGCTAAGTGGTTGCTCTTGTGTTGCAGGTGGTTTCTAGGGTTTGGCTAGGCAGTTGCTATGTTATCCAAGGTAGTTGCTCGGGTATATTAGGTGGTTGCTAGTTTTTAGCTAATTGGTTGCTAAGGGGGTTCCTATGATGTTCCAGGTGGTTGCTAGGTTATTTCTAGGTTGTTAGGTTATCTAACATGGTTGCTCCAGTGTAACTACTGTATTTGTGTTGTAGTGACACAAGAAACAAACTTATGCTCAAATATGTTTAAGCCCTCCACTATTCATTACTATGGGAAGAAAATCAGACTTTGAACAGTTGCTATACAGCAATTGTTTACTTGCCCACATCTCTGAATATAGATATACACACAAACACACACACCTTCAGTGTATGTAGCCAAGGCACACAGATGAAAACCACAAACACACACCTCTCTCTTTCTCACACGTGTACACGCTCTCACACACCCTCCCTCCATGTTTACGGCACAGTCTTTCCCACGCTCTCTCCAGCTCTGATAAGACGATGGTGTGTCTCTGCTGCTGTAAATTCAGCGCTGCTCTCAGACCTAACACTTCTTACACAGGATCACAGTAACTAAACCACACAGAAACAACCACTGTAACCAGTGGTGGACATAGAATACCAGTTCTGCACACCCCAATCTTCACATACTCGCCTCAAATGTTTTAGTAAAGACTGTTCTCCAGCTTCTGATTACACTCTGCCACAATCCAGCTTTCCTACTTTTCTGATTCTTATTGATTTTGAATGCTTCTAATCAGTTTGGCACATTTTGAGAAGGTGTTAAGTAATCTATTTGTTCATTGTTCTGGAGTGACAGGTCTGCTGACCCTCAGCTGTGACCACCAAGCATGTCAATCAGTGTTTGCACCATGTCCCAAATTTCATTCGCATTAATTTAACATTAACGAACAAAAACACAAGCTTTTACAAGCTAAAGTGTATTGAAGCAAGTGTAGCTGTTTATACAGCATCCAGCTGCTGTAACTCACACTGAAATCTGATTATTAAACCAATAAATTGTTAGATTATCAAGGCTGTGTGAAGAAGTTATGACCTTGGATCATGTTTACACTGGCACTGAATTGTAACACCTTTTGGTTAGGCATCTGCTAGCACTAACTAGACTAGCACTAACCAGTTGTAATAAAGTGAAAAAAGACAACTTGGAGGAAAATTATCTGATCCTGAGGATAAAACAACTTCTCCTTATTGTCACGCGTGAGCACACCACAGCAAAGCACCCAGTGTGAACAATGTGAAATTCTTTCTCTGCATTTAACCCATTCACCAAGTGAAGCAGCAGGCGGCCACCAACACAGCACCCGGGTGTGTGGGGACGGTACCTTGCTCAAGGGTGCCTCAGTATTCCCACGAGCAGTCCTTGGATTCAAACCCACGACCTTTTGATCGCAGGGGCAACTCCCTAACCACAAGGCCACCACCTGCCCAATCTGGCAAATGAAACTTCACTCCCTTCTGTTGTGATGAAACTTAAAGAACTGGTGAATAGCTACAGTCAAAAAGTTCTGCTGAAAACACGGCTCAGCAGTAAGGGAGCGCTCCTCTCTTGACTGGCCAGCCTTGTTAGCCCTTTAGCAGCCTCAATCAGCCTTTAGACGCCTCAGACACCATCTGTAACTGCTGTACTATATAAGATGGAATAAAAGATTAGAATGAGAACCTGGTGAACAAGAAGCCCAACTTCACAGAGGCGTTTGAATCGAGTGCGTGATGATTTAAGACGCCTACAGACTGTGGGGTTTCAGCCGAATAAGTTTATTATAGGCCACACTGAGCGACATGGATCTAATATGCTTGGGTAGGACGTCAGGTGTGATTAGTGTGGATTGTATGATGAGAACACCTGCTGAATCGTGAGCTACGACGCACGTCAACACAAGAATAAAACGTCCTCAGTGTGAATCATCCATCTTCGCAGCTGTCGTCCTGAACAATGAAACTGAGCAAGAACCAAGCCCACGCTGCATTCCTGTTGGTCCGTTAGCAGATGTGAGATGGTGATCCTAAACTTCCAAACTTCCAAATTTTCCAAATTTTGTCCCAGGACATCTCTAGTTGTGAGATCTCTAGTCTTCGAACCTCTTTCACAGTGCAATATCGGCATGTTGGTCATCTTTCGTGTGGGACAGACCAAAATCTCACACTGTTTGCATTAGGCAGGCAGTTAGCACCATGCTAATTGTAGTTAGCATAAGCGTCCAGTACTTGTTAGCTACATTAGCTTCGGAGCTCCTGCACTAAATCTAAAGAAGCAATCTTCAGACATTGAGCATTTTTACTGTTCAGCTAAATTTACGGTAAGATGCAGAGGGTGGTGGTGGGAGGTTTGCTGAACTAATGCACTGATTTTCATACTCAGGAATTTTACAGCAGGTCTGCAAATTCATACATAACATTACTGACATCTTGGAGTGTGCACAGGGACATAAATCAAACCCCTGTAAGCTCATTCTTAGCTACAGAAATCTGTTCTGACCACAATCCAGACTGTAATGGTATGCAATTGCTGTTTTAGACCAAAACTCCCTTATTGATAATAAGACCGCAAGAACATGCAGCAAAGATGTTATCAGGGCTGTCCAGCCAAACAGAGCAGGAACGCACTGTGGACCGGAATAGCTGACCGATCTAAACACACTTACATAACTGTAATGAAGGGAACATTCCTGTCTGTGTCGTCTGGATTCCGTCCATCTTTAGGACCGGTCTGTCAATGTAAACTGAGTTTCCTGGTCTAGTTCTGGTTGTGTTCAGCATCAATTCTGAACAGTGAATAACAGTGAATAATCTTAGCTTTATCTTATTTATTGCAGAGTCTATCGCTCACAGTGACCTTTCAGCATCTACTCTGAATCAGGAAAAGGGACTTTTAAACAATGATTGGGATTTGTGAAAAACTGCTCTTAAAGAAGCGTCTACAGTGCTCCACTGACACCTGATGTGGTCAATCAGCTGACGTGTTTGGAGGCCAAATCTTTTTAGGACTTTAGTCTAAAACCGAGGCTAATGGCGTTAACACTAGAACTCAGTATTCACCTAAATCTTTTCTATAAACACATATCCCCAAATTTCTCTGGACTCTCTCAATCTGCATCCAGCTACTCAAGGTGGAGCAGACTTGTGGATGTGGTTTAGGACATGGTATGACTTACTGTGAACAGTAAAAAAAGAACTAAATGCCAGCATGTAGCTGAACACTTTGTAATTGTTAAGTAAGGCTGTGTTAAATAATTGAAGAGTGTGTTTATTTTCAAAAGACCATTAAAGAGTAGATTTCTCTTAGAATTTTAGTATGACACTGACCTAACTACCAAAAGTTTTTAATTATCTTTTTTTTTTATCTTTAAAGGCTTTAATAATTATAAGGAGAACAAATGTCATTCCAAACAATATAAAAAGACCCAGGAGTTTATGGAAATGAAGACTTGAGAGCATTTCAATATTATAATTACTGTGTATTTCTTAATGAAAGTTCGTCACTGCATGTGCATCCTCGTTAATGCATTTTAGACAAACAGTGTTGTGATGAGAAAGGGCAGAGTATAAATGGCCCTTTTTGATTACAGATTAACATTTATTTCCATTTATTTACATAGCAGATGCTTTTATCCGATGTGATTTACATGTGAACTGTTTTAAAGATTTGATGTTCTAAAATCTGGAGAAAAACAGCATCACAATAAAGGAAAGGTCACTTGGGGTTTGTGGCCAGGCTCGTTCACAGTTCACAGCACACACAGTCTTGATTCAGTGACTTAATTCACGGGCTGAAATGGAAGGAAGCTGGTAATGTTGCCGTCTCTGACGTCCACAAGGCTACACACATAGCACTAATACTTCTGAGTCATCTTTACACTCTTCTCTCTCCCATTTCTGCTTCTCTCTTCCATTTTATATTCATGTCATACCAACAGAGACAATAACAATAACATCAACAATAACAGAATATCAGGATGAGACAGTTGTGGGCCTCTATAACACACACACTCTGTGTCCAAAAGTGTATGGACAGCTGCTTTAAGAGTTCAGTTGCTTTACGGTGGCCCCATTGCTGACACATGTCACACACAGCTTCTCCATAGAAAAGTGCTGACAGTTAAAACGGGCCACGTATGACTCACCATATGAGGTCATGAGATGCCCGTGGGGTAGAGGAGTGTAAAGCCCCCCCAGTGTTGGGCTGTGGAGTTCTCTGGAGTGATGGAGCTCCATCCAGTACCTTTGGGATGAGCTGGAGTGGTGTTTATGATCCAGAACTCATTATCCAACATCAGTACCTGACCACACTAATGTTCTTGGGGCTTAATGCAATCAAAACTTCACAGCAACATTACAAAATCAGTGTCTGACGTCGCTAATGTTCTTGTGCTGCAGTCAGAATCTCACAGCTATGTTACAACAACAATACCTGATCTCACTAATGCTCTCGGGGAGGAATGCAATCAAATCCTCACAGCAATGTTCCAACATCAGTATCTCACCTCACCAACGCTCTCGGGCTGCAATCAAATCCTCACAGCTATGTTCCGACATCAGTATCTGACCTCACTAATACTCTTGGGGGTGAATGCAATCAAACCCTCACAGAAATGTTACAACATCTTCCCAGAATAGCAGAGGCTATTACTGTAGCAAAGGAGGATGAATTCACCCTATTAATATCCAGTCCTGGTGACGCCGTGGCATGTTGCTCATTTTGGTGCTTTGTCTCATCTCGCACATCTGATTCAGCTCATTAGCTGATTAACGAGCTGCTTGTGGCTGGGTCTAGTGTGTCAAGGAGGGAAAACACAAACCAGGCTGGGACTGGGAATGCCTGCTCTACAGGACCACATACACTATATGGACAAAAATACTGGGACGCCTGACCATTACACCAACAGGGACTTTAATGACAACTCTTTATGGACATTGCCTTGTGCACTGGGGCACAGTCATACTGGAATAGAAAAGGTTCCTCAAACCGTGTCCACAAAGCTGGAAGCATGGCGTTGTCCAAAACGTCTTGGTATGCTGAAGCATTAAGATTGCCCTTCACTGGAAGTAAGGGGCCGAGCCCAAACCCTGAAAAACAGGTTTGTCCCAGTACTTTTGTCCATAGTGTCGCTAGAAGGGCACCTCATGGACCTGGCTTGTGACTCACATTTAGCAGTCTGAAATTCTCCACAAGGGAGCACTACCAGCAGTCAAATAGTTACTGATGCTTCACTAAAGCACTGTGTCCTTGTTTCTTTGGAAACCTGATGGAAATCCTATATGTCCCCCTGCCCCTGCTATGGAACAGTGACAGGGAAAGGTCACTGCGGCCAAAAGAGACATCAGTCTAGCTTCAGGTTTTGCAGGTTTGTTCAGTGTTGCATATTCCAGTAGAAACTGACCCTTCACTCACGCAGGCTGGTGCTCACGCTCTAACCCTGCTGCCCCACAGCCTGCTCTGCTGGGCAGCACCTTCTGAGGAGAACACCTGTAGTTGTGTGTGTGTAACAGTCAGTCTATTTAATCAGTTCAACTGTTTTTGACCTGAACCTCAGAGAACGCTTTATATAATAATTTGTTCATTAGACTGAAGTGATCATCAAGTCACACACACACACACACACACACACACATAGACAAACAGAGAAACAATGAAACACATGCGCCTCTGGGAAAAGCCCCTGGGACGCAGACGTGTGATACAGTGTAATATTAGGCCGTTCACCACAGAACACACATACACACACACACACTCTAACACACACACATGCAGACATACTCACGCACACACAGTTTAAGAGGCTGTGATAGGAGGACATCAGTGATAAAGCAATAGAAGAGAGACAATGCGTGGCACACATCCACCCACACACACCCACACACACACATACACACAATACTCTGCCATCCTGTTGACACTGGTGTGTGTGCCACCATAAGATAACCATCAAGCAGCACTGCTCGCATTTGCACGTGTGTGAGTTTGAGCATGTGTGCTCTTTGATTACGGCAAGAACTACTATCACAAAACTGTGTTCATGATGAACATCCTATTTTTGTTTTTCAGAGATTTTAGAAGTTACAGACACCATGCACCAGCACAGTCTTAGACGCTGAAAAGGTTTTGAGGATAAAGATTTGGGTGACTATTGACTTTAAGTGTTAGCGATGTTAAATTCATAGCTCCAGTTCTAAAGTATAGAAGCTACATTTGAATGCTAAACATGTCTTGGCTGATCAACCACATCTGGGGTCAGTGGAGCACTGTCTAATTGTTCACTGCATTTTTTTTCTCCATTAAACTGCCTAAGAACCTCTACAGTATGTACCTTCACTCATTTTCTTTAACTGCTTAATCCTTACTAGGGTCGCGGGTACCCGGAGCCTGTCCCGGGGTGTGGGATATTGGGAGCCTCCAATAATGACCATGCGAGTGTTTTCGTTTTCATCAGAACATTTACTGGCTGACTGCATGTAAAACAATAAAAATGGTGCAGAGAGAAAAAAACCTATACAGAGAGATAGAGAAGGCGCCACTGCACCCGCAAAAAAAAAACTTCTCCCTTTCAAAATAAAGGTGTCTGTACATTAAACCAACAAACACCCCTGCGAACCCCAACAACACATTTTGTCATTTTTCAATAATTACTGCATTTTATGAACATCAGCAAACACTTCATTCCTTAATTTTACATGTTCTCTATAAACAATTTTAACTCATGAACTTATTTTATTTAAGTTACAACACGGGGTTAATGGGTGCGAGACAGGGACTCACCCTGGGCAGGATGCCAGCCCCCCGCAGGGCACACACACACACACACATATACACCATTCACTCACACACTCGCATCTGCGGTCAATTCAGAATCCCCAGTTCACCTAATGGTCTTTGGACTGTGGGAGAAACCAGAGACCCCGGAGGAAACCCACGCCACCATGAGGAGAACATGCAAACTCCACACACAAGGCCAGGACCCGGATTCAAACCCCCAACCTTGGAGGGATGAGGCACAGTGCTACCCACTCTGCCGTCATGGTGCCCGGTATGTACCTTTCAAATAAAAAGTTTCCTTCTTGCCCACAGCTCTACGATGGCTGCCAAAGTCTGCAGTGTTGTGTCCCACCAGGAATCTGACCCAAGTGCGGCAAACTGGACTAGTCCAGGAACAGACATGGTTTCAAGAAGGGGTAGAGCCAGTGACACAAGAACTGGTGGTAGTGGCCTAGTGGGTGAAACACTTGCCTGTGAACCTGATGACCACAAAAATTGCAGGTTCAGACCTCTGCTTTCTTCCATTGTGTCCTTGAGCAAGACACTTAACCCTCAGTTGCTCCAGGGGGACTGTCCCTGTAACTAATGACTGTAAGTCGCTCTGGATATAGGCGTCTGCCAAATGTTTAAATAAATAATAATTTCCCTTGGGATAAATAAAGTTCTTTCTTATCTTAAAGAGTTTTAAAGGACAGGCCATATTCACAATAAGCACATTATGATGATGTATTATAATAACGATTAAATATCATCCTAAAGCCCACCCCTAGCCTAAATTCGGTCAGACACCAGACCCTCCAGATGAAGGTAACGATTATAGCCCCTCAGACCACTAATTAACTCATGCCAAGCAGCGTCAAACAGGCCTTTGATTGTAAGGAGTGTGTCTGGAGGCTGTAGGTGGACTGCCTGCCTCTGTCTTACACAGCTGTACTCTATTAGCTCTGAATGCAGGCTGGGAATTTTGGCCATGACACGAGTTATCCTGCTTACACAACACTGTGATTAGCATTAGTGCCTTTATCCACACCTAGGGCCAATTCCACATGCCAGCCCAAACCATGCAAACAAAGCAGCAAACAAAGTTACGTAACTCCAAAAACAGCTGCTTCTCACTGGCATGGCACAAAAACAGGACCATAACCTGATCAGTGCTGGCCTGTTTCTTTGACCTGAGGAGGCAGCACGCATCCAGCGGGGCGGAAAGCTGCTGATGGAGCAGACTTTCACAAGAGGCAGCTTAACCCAGCGACCCTCACAGACACAGCTGGGCACCAACTACAGCACAGTATGAGAACATAATGCAGGCTAGTAAAGAGCAAGAAGAAGTAGATATGCATCTGAATAAAAAGAGTGGCATTAATATTCACTTTAGCACCCATTTTTCTAATACCCTCATAATTTAGTGTGTGTAAACAGTCATTCAGAGTGGGTTTGGTGTGAATTGTAGAGACTCGGATTTCTTTACAGTGGTGGTGCATGGAACCAGACATCTCCAGCACAGATGTAGCCATTTTCTTTCCTCTCCAAACCCACCGGTGAAGCTACATGTCTGAGTGTTCATGTGGAATGCTGATGATGGTAAAACAGTATATCTAAACTCAATCAGTTTTCTTTGAGGACGGTTTCGCCTCACTACGCCCTGCGTGTACCCTTCCACCATGAATTGGGCTAGTTTTAGGCCAAAAGCTTCTCAAAACTCTGGTAAGACAATGTCTCAGGCATCAGACAGTTCATTCATAACCATCTGAGGGAAGTTTTAGAGGCAGATGTCTGGTTCCATTCACCACCACTGTGAACAATTTTGAAACAATTGTGAGTTTCTCCACCAAAGCCACTCTGAACCACTCTGTCTTAATTATGGTTAATTATAGTTATTTTCTTTGACGTTACTTTAATTGGTGGAATTCTGTTTTGACTGAAAGTGCCCTGCTGGATAAATTGATGTTTTTGAACACCTGTAATACACTCCCAGTGTTGTCTGAGTTTGGAGAGAGAGAGAGAGAGAGAGAGAGAGAGAGAGAGAGGGAGAGAGAGAGAAAGAGAGAGAACACAAGAAAAAG
>JBBPCZ010118480.1:0-10455 GCA_037974445.1 Brycinus macrolepidotus
ACACACACACATACACACACATATATATATATATATATATATAAATATTTATATATATATATATATATATATATGTGTGTGTGTGTGTATATATATATATATATATATATTTATATTTACAAAAGAAAGAGAGAGTGATACAGAGAGGGAGGAGAGAGAGTGGAGAGGAAGATATACAGTGAGAGAGAAGTATAGAGAAGGAGAGAATGCATGACAGTTACAGAAGGTGGGGAGAGAAGAAGGATTCACTTGGGTGGAAAAAAGAAGGAAGAATAAACAATATGAAGGACACCTGACCTAGTTTAGATTTTGATTATTCTGTTCTCTGCAAGACATATCATGCTTATACATAAGATTCAACCATCATCAGGTAAACACCAACAATTACTATTATTAGTAACTGACAAGCTGCTATAATTGTGATGATGTTGAAGATGATTATTAATGGTTATTATTAATGGGGTTTTTTTTATTATTCTTTCTATTATATATGCTAGAGGATAACTTGCCTCAGGTGCTCAAAACAACAGTATAGATGAACTCTCTTCTATGACGTTAAAATATCATTTTAACTGGGTTGAAGCAGAGAACAAAGGCTTTCCCCACTCTTTCAAAACATTTCCCTTTTTTATTAAAAATGACAACGTGTACTTACCGCCATCTCTTCTGTTTACTCCAGAAACGGGGGAACCCCTCTTCCTGTCTTTCTCTCTCTCTCTCTCTCTCCTTCCCCCTGTCGCTATCACTCACACCTTCATTGCTTCTCACTTTGTGATCCAGCGTGCCATGCCATTTTAAGTGGATGGTCCGGACTGTCCTGGAGTGTAGGTTAATATGTGCGCTTCTTTAGGGAGGAGAAAGAGCAGCCAAGTCCTCAGTGCTGCATCCAAGTGCACTGAGTGGAGTGTGTGTGAGTGGAGGGGGTGAGAGAGGAACAGATAAAGCTGATACTGAGAGAGTGAGCCAGAGAGAGAGAGAGAGAGAGAGAGAGAGGGAGAGAGAGAGAGAGAGAGAGAGGGAGGAAGGGTGAAAGGGAGGGAGGGGGATGTGCGCTGAACAGACTGTTGAAGAGCTCGACTCCACCATGTGTGTATGTGTCTCCCACTTCCTTACCACAAGATCTGTTGTGGTAAAAGGGTTTTTATTAACCTCAAGTCAGTTTATTTTTCAGAAAGCCCTGCATGTCCTCTAGTAACTCTCTCCACCCACACATGCTTAGTAGCCTTCTAGCTCTGGAGATGACATTATGGTATTACTGTGGGGAAAACGACAAACTCATGGAAAGAAGGAGAGAGAGGACCGTGTGTATGTTGTACTGTGTGTGTATGTGGATGAGTGTAGAGCAGAAGACTACAGGGAGGCACCTGACATCCGATTTGCAGCAGAGAGCTACATGCAGTCCTAGGTACATTAACTCTAGGCAGTAACTCCTCTAGTAATAGGCTTTTTATACAACTATGATAAATGATTTATTATCAAATACTTATTAAAAATAAACCCTCAGAGGTTGTCTTCATGTCAAACATTTGGTAAATGAAAAATGAACGTAAAAAATAGACACTACTAGACAGCCAGAGTGCTGACCTAAAAACCTTAAACATCTTGCTTTAGTGGAAAGAATCTTGTCTTTTTAATTCAGGTACAGTTTTAGTCTCCTACATTGTATCATTTTGATTATTTTAGCCTAGTTAATACTGACTAAAATGGTAAGTAGTTTAGTTGACAAAAACAATACATTTTAGTTTTATTATAAGGTTGTCTTGTTAAGAGTAGGCTGATTTTTAAATAACTTTGTATTTCTTTCCAAGTTAGTCGTTGTGCAAAAGCCAAAGATAAACATTAATATAGCCACACGCAGCAATCATAGGGGTCCACGGAAAACACACCCAACAAATCCACACTTAAAAGTACAGTTAAGTTTGAATTTGAATTCAAAACCTTGTATGACACAGATTTATTTAGCACTGATTTATTTATATGTTGACAACATAATGTACAAAAAAGTCAGTATTTCTGATAATTGTATAAAAGTCAACATTTCTGACAGTTGTATAAAAGTCAGCATTTCTGATCGTTGTATAAAAGTCAGCATTTTTGTATAAAAGTCAGCATTTCTGATAGTTGTATAAATTGTTCATGTCCTGCATGAAAAGAAAAAAAAAACATTTTCACAATGTAAACATATTAGGACCTGTTTGCGTTTAACATGAATAGCGCCACCTAGTGGCAAGCTCATGACGGGCAAAAAAACAAAACCTAGTTTGAAAAAACAGGTTTTGCAAATCATTCTAATTTGCTTAAAGTCTAGTGGGTGGAGCTTAATGATTTGGAAGACTTTTTGTTTGGTTTAAGGGAAGGAATAACATGCAACAAAAACACTGGCTTTGATGGTTCAGCAGCTAAAGGCCAAAAGGCAAACTATTGGGATGTAGCGCCACCTTGAGGCCCAATGCAATAAATTAACATAAATGCTTAGCCTGTCAAATGTCTGGTGAAAGCTGATTGGTTGATGGTGACCATATATTCTTGCTTATAAAGTAATTTTATGTCCACTTACAGATTAGCTTAAAAAAAACATATAAAATGTCAGCTCAGTCGGACAAGCAGAAACTGAGAAACTGATCATTTCGTGTTATAGTGCCCCCTAGTGATATATTTATGCCAAAGTTGACATGCTACCTCAAACTTAGTAATATAACATTACATATTAGCATATCAAGTTTCATGAGAATCACATGTTTTAGTCAACCATGCTCTGTCGTGGAAAAATGAATCAAAAAGTCTAAGTCTGAAACTTTTTCTACGTCAAAAAATCAAACAGAGTCAGAAAGATGTGGCGTCGCTGCTTTATTCAAAGTCTTAGAGCCATGGCCAGTGGGAGCTGCTTCCAGAGAACGCCCTCCAGCCGGGCTTGTACACAGATCTTATAGGCCCCAAAATCCAACACCCACTTTTTAATTCAGCCCCCTGATTGATTTGCCACCAATAAAGTTTAATCACCTTATTTTCTTAACTCCACCTTCCTCTGTTTCCACTAATAATTAAAAGTCTGATCAGCACTAATTAATTATGCGAGCCCACGTGTAACCATTATGTCATAACTGGGTATGTCCCATGTTCACGCGTACGGTGCATGGGCAGCTTACGTCCAGTTCAGTTCAACGGGTTCATCTTGGGACTTATTATTACAAAATCATTTAATCTTCAAGGACATGTAGTGTCTGTGAACTCTTAGTGGACGCCAATTAAATCTTCAGGACACACACTTATCTACGAACTGGACGCCACTGAGATGCAGGTGTTGTAGTATATCTGGATTTTCTGAGGACTAATTGGGCCATATAGGTCTGAGTTCTCACGAACACATACAATGGTACATCTTCGCTTATCTTCGCTTGAGTGCAGGTGTTCAGTCTGAGACTGGGGGCCTTTGTGAGAGCGTATTCTTACAGAGGGCTGAGGGAGATTTGGGCCTTGTGTAGTGTGTGTTTAATTCTCCATTATATGAACATTTACTTACTTTAAAACTATGTATTTCTACATTGTCAATCACCGTCAATCCATAAATGCCCCTTCAGCTCCAGAAAGATTAATGAGCATATGGTGGTCATACTGTTGATCAGTTTCAAAACATGTTTGATATTTATTTTTATTCAGCCCCTTGCGAATGTTTTGTCAATAATACTTTGACAATCAGGCAATTTAAGCAAGGACTAGTTGGCAACGTTTGGTTTTGGATAATATACAAAACTGAGCCATGTTTGTGGGAGGAGCTTCATTGTCTGAACTGCAGTTTGGATTGGTTTCCATGAATGAGCAAAATTAACAAAGAAATTTGTCTCCAAGCCTTACAGTTCAGGGGTTATGGACTCAAATGCAAATGGCATTGCTGGACCCCACCATCAGGCCTATGTGGTCCCTTTATGTGTCTGAGTAGTGGTGGGCATACTGCAATTTTCCTCCAAAGTTGATGTTTCTATGTCTTATGGTCTTCGCTCCTCATTCTGTTTTAGCAGAGATTTAGAATAATAACTGGAGAAATCCTAACGATTTCAATGATGTTCCAGCACATTTGGTACTTAGACCCCCAATTATGTTAAAATAACTCATTGAATCTCTAACAATTAGTTAAATCCTTGTTGTACCCGATATACAGCTGGGTCATCATCCATTACAGACATCATACGTTCAGAGTCCTGAAGTTCAACACAGAAAAACAGCACAGAGTGACTTAGCATGTGTTTTAAGCTTATGTTTACCTTTCCACACAACATCTACAGTAAAGTACATTTTCCAAAAGATCAGGGTTTTTTTACTGATCTAAAATGCTGTGTTTGTGTGGTCGAGTGGCTATGGTCTGAAAATGTAAGGTTAATTGTGTTAATGGACTAGCCTAGTTAGCTATTCCACAGAAGCTGAGCTTCTGCCATAGAAGCAGAGTGTGTTCATTGTGCTTTCTTGCATGCATAACTGTCAAGGTGAGCTCAGTTTTACACATTTTGCAGGTGTTGTTAAAGCAGAGCTAGTTTAAATGCACAGGACTTTTGTTTCTTCTTGCTGTACTGGCTGCTGCAGCAACTGTTGTGAAATAAAGCGTTTCACTAAACCTGTGTTATGCTGATAACCCACTGAGCTTTCTGGCACTGAGAAGTGTGCATTACCTAATCTTACGCCCTGTGATTGTGTTATATATTTGATCTATTTGGAAAAATATCATGATAACAATTTATAAGATTTCATGATTTTCTCATCAACAGAAAACCAAAAATACTTGTTGAGGGGTTTTTTTTTATATAATTTTCTTTTGGGATCTAAAGATTTCGGCTTCTCTTTGTCTTTCTCCCTCAATAAATAGTCTTTACTGATGTACTGTTGCTTGAGGCAACATTCTGTTGCACTTTCTGTTTTTATCATAAAGTATAGAAAAGGGCAGTGACAAGGAAAATGTTGTATGCAAATGTCTTAAGCCATTATAGAATAGCTTATGGGATATGCTATGACACTAACTAGCCAGTGTCAGTGACCTTTCTTCTAAGCCTGTCAGTCAGATCTGTATCCCTAAAAAATTTGATTACAAACTACACCCAGTCTATTCTAACAGTCTGATCTTCCACACTGCTACAAAATGGAAAAAAAAAAAAAGAATTACTAATGCAATCTAAATGTACATATTTGACTAATGACTACAAGCTCCCTTTAGGCATTTAGAGCAATGTACTGTAAAGCTTTTTTTTACCACACAGGACTACAAAAGGACCCATTTGTGGATGGATCAATTTTGCACACTTCAAGCAGCCATGACTGTCCAGCAGTGCTGCATAGGAGAGGCCACAGCACACTGACTGGGGAAATCTATAAACACACACAAAAGTACCAGTGTGAGTAAATAGTGCACTTTACCCAAACAAGCTGCAGCTGTCCATGATTAGGAGAGGAGCTCCCATCATGTGTTGGCAGGAAAGATGGTGACTCCATCACTCCACTGCCAAGATGAACAGGAGGGAGGAGCTCAGTGATTTATCTACCCATAGATCATCAAGGTTACTTATATTCTCTTGGACATTGGGTTGTGGGTTTCTGGGTATTGAGCTACATCTTGGTCACACGTGCCACTTTTGCCCAGAAACTCTACAAAGGTGAAATTCTATAAAGTAGAGAAATTGAAACTTAGTTAAATAGATCAGTCTCATTAACTGATTAGTCTCATTGATATAATCAAATCATAACTACTACAATCTTTAATCTATAATCTTTTATTTCTGAAGAAGGTAATATTAACAATTTGAGTTCTGAAAACTGTTTAACAAATTTAACAATTTTAACAATTGTTTAACATCCAGCTGCCATTGCCTAGATAAGCACTACACCTAACCCCAACTTGCCCCATGTTATGTCCCTGCTAGTGTCCCTGCCGACAATGATTGATGTCCCTCTGTGTAATGGAAACTGCTTTGTCTCAACTACTTGTAAAACACAAAATGTACTTAACCGTCTTTGTTTGTTGGAGCTGATTTCAGAAATGCTATTGAGCACACTACTTTTCAAAACATCTGTCACATGTGAGCCACACTCTATCGAATTGGAGACACCAGAGAGTGAATGCACTCTTTGCTGACCATAAATTTATAAATTGGACCACATTTTGTCAGTTGAACTGAAGTGATGGACTAGAACTGGTTGAATTAAAAGCTTATCGTTGTCTCTGTCTTTATTCGCATACATTGACTACAGGTTCATGGAAGTGTGTGTGTGTGCATATTTTCAAATTCAAATGTATAATGCTTTAAATATGGGGTGATACATTGTGCCACTGAAAAAATATTTACAATCTGGGCTTCTGAAAAAGCATGTTTTTTTCTTCAAAGCACTTATCTCTTAGAGGGAGATTACTAAAGGAAGAGCTGACTTCTTTAGAGAAAAGAGCCCAGAGTCTGAGAAACCTCTCCACTGGGTATTGTTGTTCTCTCTCACACCTCTCAAAGCAAATCTAGGTCATACCATTCATCTTCCCTTATAACTCATGAAATATTAAAGTTTTTGTCGAGGAAATCTTGCCTAATGGTTTTGTCACTAAGTGAAAGACACCTCAGGAACGGTCGGATTATTATTAAAATTGGTGACAACTAAACAGAAATGGCTCGCACACTGCTCTGATAACCTGCAACAGCTCACCTATGAGTCTACTCTCTATACTTATCCTGGTTTCTAATGTGATGTCTGAGAAAAAGCAGTTTAAAAAGGCTCCAGTATGTTGCATATATGGAACAGTTTTATACTTTTGCACAAATCACATCAACAGCTTTGAAACTATTAGTGTGCATTGTGAAAACTGGTTTCTTAACTTGGCTGCCTTAAAATTTTGCACTGATTGAACTCCTAATAGTAAGTTAACAGAATAAATAATATTTTTTATTTGCGAATAACATTCTGTTAACTTATTTGAATTTTAACAAAATTAAAATTCAAATATTGTGGCATGTTTCTAAACTGAAGCATCTGCTGGACTTTTCTGACTAGGGTAGGCCATAAATGTAGGATCATCTTACACTCAGAGCTATTAAACCAGAGAACCTATTTGATACAGATGTTCTGTTCTATACCCAATGTACGTGTTTGTGTGTGTGTGTGTGTGTGTGAGAGAGAGAGAGAGAGAGAGAGATGAGCTCACTTGAACACACCATGTAGAATTTGGATAACCCCTTTATCTCTGTGTAGCAGAGCTCCATGGAAACTACTGAAGCTCAGTCCACTGAGTCCTGTTGCCCTGCTACTCTGTTCCTCTGAGTGCTGGAAAATGATATAATTTTCAAAACGTAACACTTTTATAGAATTTAGAGATGTCCGATTCATGAAAGAATTGTCTTTTTGAGCCAATTCTTTCCACTGAATTGGTTGAATTTGAAAAATCAAAAGTTTTATCTTGACTGAACTTTTCTGTACACTCTTTGCAATCCTTGCTAGAGAGACTGTGAGACTATGACTGTGTCTGAATCGCTGAATAAAACTTGTTTTCCTGTCCACTTTCCTTGATTTTGACAGTTCTTGTAGTCAAGTGAATTCACAGGCAGGTCAGCTCTACAAATATATTTACTGAGGCCAAGGGCTACAGATCAGGTGAAATCAGGTCTGACAGATAGGAATAGAAGCTTCATTCAACTATTTGGACACAGCTTCTAACTTATCCTTTGATTCAGACTCGCTAAAGAGCTGTAAGAACCAGAACTGACACAAAGATTAAACAAAGCACACAAATTCGTTTTACTAACGTATTTAGTTACACTAAGGGTAGGTCTGGTCACACAAATTTGTGTGCATAACCACATATGGTATTATATTGAATGTTTAACACAGCAGTGTGCGTAGCCGGATTGTCTATGTTGTGTTTGCACCAAACTAACATTTAGCATTTAAGCGCCTGCTTAAACACAGACATTTGAAGCTTCAGACACACCGGTAGGGTTTCTTTTTATTCACTTAGCATGTTGGAATCCTTAAGTAAATCTTTGAATTTATATCTCTGACTGTTACTGGCCTATTAGCATGCCAGATATCCCACCTCTCCTGGAAGTTCTGGGAGTCTCCAGCGTATTAGAACGGCTCTCTGACACCCATAAATGACATACAATATCCTGGAAATTGATTTTTTTTTCAAGAGCGAGCAAGCAAGAGAGTAACAGAGAGAGTATCCTGATTGGTCTGTCTTTGTGCTAAGTAGACCTTTCAGTTTTCTCTGAGGACAGGCTTTGCAGTCTAGCTCTCTCTTTCTTTCATTGTCCATTAGTTCAGTTTAGTGTCCAGTGCTATTTCCATTAGTTATTACCATTGAGACTGCCAATAAAATGCTGGACAAGAAATATGTATATATGTGTGTGTGTGTGTGTGTGTGTGTTTGTGTGTGTGTGTGTAAACAGTTTCAGTATGTGATCAAATAAATTGCTGTGTTCTTTCAAAATCAAATGTCCATTTCTTCACTCTTGGAGGTTGACGGGGGGTTGAGTGGGCAGGGTGACAGTCCCATCTGCCTTAAATAATTTTTTGTTTGGCATGTTAGCATGTGCTGCAGTGCCTGCCTCGCGGATAGGCTCCAGGTACCCACGACCCTAGTGTGGATTAAGCTTTTACAGAAAATGAATGAATGTTAGCATGTGAGGGCAATGAGGGCAATGTTTGGCATGTTGTCAATGAGGATAAGATATAGTAAATATATGTGTCATTTTGTACACTGTCCTTTCATTTATGCCATAATTTAGCTGTTTTACAGAGATGGTTTGACACTGGTTTGAGTCCACAGAAACGCTAAACAGGAAAATGGATTGAATTTTCATCACTAATGGAATTAAATAATAAATTATTCCATGCTACAAAAAAATAAAAAAAACATTCAACCTAATGCATTTAGGCTACAGTTTAGATATGTTACATTAAGTTTGTAGTTCAAAATGATACTAAGATAGACTAACTAGGCAAGTTAGAAGTGACAACAAATGTGTCAGCATGTAACATTAACTCCATAACATACTGAAACACTACACTAGATTTATAATGGAGTAATGAAACAATTTAGGATTAGGAGAAGGACCCTGACTGATGCTCCTCCTCCATCCAGTCTAACATTCTATAAATATTAATCTCTGTCTTGCATTTTCCTGTGGTTAAGTTTTTGCAGCCAACCACATACTCGATCTCTGTCTCCGTTAATAAAAAGGGAAAGTCTGGTATTTTAGCTTATGCAGAAGCCACCCAGATCTCTAGCACAAATCTACAAATTCTCTCCCCTCTTGACAGAATTACAGTCTATTACACATATTACTCAAATTTCGATTGAAAAAAAAAATTCTTCGATATCTACATATGTTAATGAACCGCAATACCTAGTCTACATTCGTAACTAGATAGATGTAGATATAGATATAATAAAGAGATCAGATATATTGTGTTGATATTAAAGAAAGAGAAGCAGACCCAAAAAACCTCAGTGTATAACAGGGCCCATAATTCCTCCTCTAATCTGCAGTGATTACAAGTGAAGAGAAACTGTCATGGCTGCATAATTTATTGTTCAGACAGATGTAAGCAATAGTGTGTGAGTATGTGTGCTGCAGAGAATCATAACTCAAACTCTTTACAGGCAAACACCATGATCAGGGAGACGCTGACCACATTGTGTCAGACCTTCACGATCTCTGAGATGTGAAGCCCTCATTATATTCTCCAGTTTTACCATTCCTCCAATCAACCCATCCCTCGTTTTACTCTGTACCTCACTTTAAATAAGGGAACTGACATTGATTTGAAATTTATTGCCCACTTCACCAGCGGAAGGGATTTGTACCATATCATTTTGGAGGGAAAAAAAATGTTGAGTATGAGCAATATGAGGTAAAAAATGAAAAAGGGATTATATTACTGCTTGTACTGACAAGACCTTATGATGCTAAGGAACAACACTAACCCACAAATCACAGAGGAGAATAGTTTTGTTTTGTCTGCTCAACTTAAATGTAGTCCACGTGGTTGCCTGGCTTTGTTGTAGCTGTGTTTCATGGTACACCTCCTTGAATTCTTGACTGAAGAGGAATAGATCCTGTATAGAGCTACAACATGACCTTTTCTAGCCGCAATCTCAATAGGTGACATGGCGCAGCCCTGTTGTTAGGTTATGGTTCATAAAGTTGTCTATCAGATGGTAATGTTCTTCTGCACCTTGGTTGTCTTCTCTCAGTAACTGAAATGTGATGTCTGAATGTAAATGGGTTCTTAAAAATAAAGGTGCCACAAATGCTTCTTTAGAGCAATGTCATAGGAGGACCAACTGAGAAGTGCACACAGAGTAGTATAACTGAATGTAGTGCATTCAGTAATGTAATAAAATTATACCGAATATTGCACACAGAATAATGTAACTGAATAGTGCACACAGAGTAATGTAACTGAATAGTGCACATGGAGTAATGT
>JBBPCZ010118491.1:0-10455 GCA_037974445.1 Brycinus macrolepidotus
GTTACCGGACTGAGATACACTGGAACATCAAAACCTGATACAACTTCAGTACCAGCACAGTACAGTTTAGATACAGAACGGTTCCTGTAGAACCTGTGGGAAAGTGCCATAACTTGCAGATACTCAGAGACAACATGAAAAAGTCTTTTATTAAAAGCTGTGCTGGCTTCTGTCCCAGCACTTTGCTGCTTGTTGGGCTCGTTTCTTTGTGACGTGGCAGTCGGGACGTTCAGCTTGTAAAGCAGAACCACTTCGGTTTGGACCCAGGCGAGTGTGATTGAAATTCTGGGACTGATTTACTTCTTCTGTGGTCCAAAACCCAGCGAGTAAAACCCGTCCTCCTTCTTAAACTCTTCCCTTTCGTCCAAGAATGAAAACCCCGGTGGTCTGAATAAACCAGTGTAGCCAGTTTTGGAGCTTAGATTGGATCCCTGCACCCTGATTCATCAGGAGTGTGCATCATCAGATTTCAGAAGGTGCAGAATAGATCTGATACCATGTTAGGAAACCCTTACAATACAATACAATACTTGATATTGTATACAAGTGGGTGCGCTCTTTTGTTAGACCTTTTGTCTTAATTGGAATATTAAACAACACTTAAACCTCAAACAAAATGTTTTATAATCTTATGTTAACCAGGCTCTCAACTGAGAGAATCAAAATATAATCTGGGTCTTGTATAGTTTAATGCAAGAGTTGCCATCAGAAAAGAGATCCCTGATATGCTGGCCAGCACCTTTATTTACATCGATTTTGGATTATGCATATATTTAGAAAAAAATGTAATTGCCCTTTTCAGGCTTCTTTAAAGCAAATTGCAGAATGTGCAGAATTATACAAGCACTCCTCACTTCTGAGCATAATAATAATAATAGTCATAATAAAAAAATAACAACGAATAACATTTTTCTTGACACTGTTTTTGACTGGTTCCAGTGTAGTTTAAAGCAATTAGAAAACAATTAGAAAACAAATGAGGTTTTACTGTATCCCTTTATTTACATCAGTGTTTAACATTTACTGTCCAAATGCCATCAAAACTCTTCATTCTGATCATTACAGTCAGTTAACCCCACTTCCAGTTCACTGGCCGACCTGCGTTATGTTAGGAAAGTTAGAAAAACAAGGTAACGTCACCAGTTTTTACTTCATTTATACATTGTACTCAGCAAAAGACGGAGAAAGAAAGATCCGGTTGTTTAAAGTAAAGTATAAATTGTCCATTTGTCATATGTGAACACACCACAGAACAGTGTGACCAGCATGAAATTCTTCCTGTGCATTTAACCCATTCACCCATTTAACCTATTCACCCATTTAACCCATTCACCAAGTGAAGCAGTGGGCAGCCAGCGAGACAGCACCTGGGGAGCAGTGTGTGGGGACGGTACCTTGCTCAAGGGTACCTCAGTGGTGCCACTAGCAGTCCTGGGATTCGAACCCACAACCTTCTGGTCACAGGGCCAACTCTCTAACCACTAGGCCGCCAGCTGCCTGGTCCGGCTTTCTGCAAGGATGCAGTCTCTTTTTTTGTTGTTGTTGGTGATCCAGATGGGAGTGGTTGTGCGTGGCGTGGCTCTAATATCCACCTCCTCACTGTTGAGCTGGCCTCTGAGGTCATGCAGGAAGTGGCCTGTCTGCAGTGTGTGCCGTGGACGGAGTGACTTGTTTGTGGTAGACTTTATAAAACATATCCTTCATCCTCAGTGGGAGTGTGTGAGGTCATTAGCTCCGTTTCTGCCAGGTCAGAGCTGTTGGCCACACCGGTTCTTAAGTAAATATTGTAACCAACGCATTTCAGACTCGCATTAAATACCTCGCTGTGCTGGAATAATGTACGCACCAGTAGCACTTGCGTGGCTCCCACGCGTACTCTGAAAGGCTCAGAGGGATAATTTTGAGTTTGTCATTCATACAGATGAGTGTGTGGTCTAAGATAAGATAAGATAACCCTTTATTTGTTCCACGGTGGGAAATTTGCATCATTACAACAGCAAAGTGGACAGAACAAGAGGAGAAAATAGAAGGAGCATAATCTATAGAATAAAAGCTATAGAATATAATATGAAAAGAACTGTGCACTATAAAAAAAAATATATACACACTGTACTTATATAAACATTTATATGTATGTAATTGTGTGTTTATTAATATATGTATATGTATATGTATGTATGTGTGTGTGTGTGTGTGTGTGTATATATATATGTATGTGTATATTCAGGTACATGATGATATGCAGTATCAGTAGCGAAGCACATTTTAACAGGGGAAAACTGGTCCGATTGGTGGGCCAAAACATGTGGAGCTGCCAGTTTTAGGTCCACCTACCTTCATCCTCCCCTAACTGGCCCTTTTCACCTTCTGTGTAGGTGCACTTTGTAGGTTTTTATAGTTGTAGCCCATGTGTTGCTGCGCAATTCCCCGCCATCTGTGCCCAGTTTATGAAAGGACAGCAGTGTTTTCCCACACACAGGCCAAACTCTGACGCCCTCCCCCATTAGAAAATGTAATATTGTTGGAAATATACATAACACACAGTGTCATTGATGTGAGGCATCGTGCCCTATTTCCCCTGTGCTCATCTCCTCGACCTGAATCTTTTTAAAGTAACTGTTTATCCGTTTTACAGCGTTACTGTAATTCTAATATATCCCAGCACCTTTCTGGAATTTCCCATGTCTTATTCCAGGGGTGTCCGGTCTTATTAAAGGGCTGCAGGTTTTCATTCCAGCAATGAAGGAGCAAGTTTTGGAGCTGTGATTAAATTGAAGAGTAGGTGAGCCCTTGGCTTAACTTGAAGCTACACCACCCCTTTGCAGATAAGACTGGACCCATCTGCCTTTATTGAATACCCAGTTAAATAAACATATGCTGTATGAATAACCATATTTTAAATAACTCCCAGGTTTGTTTAGATGGGGAAACACTGGAAAGGGACCAACAAAAGATCACCTTTGACCAGATATCGGCTTGGTAGTGTGTGTGGGGCGCTGGAGTGTGTAAGGCACAGCTGTGCTGGTGGGTTTCTGTTGGTCAGTTGGGTCGAGGGGGGCTGATAAACTGTGCAGTAACAGATGGGCCTCAGTCTGTAACTGTACACCCCTATAGTGGACCTATAAGGTAGGTGCAGGTACAAGCTGGTGTACATAAATCTTACTGTTTCTAAAATTTGAACCTGCCTTGTAAGAAGAGTCAAACCATGATCTGAACCCAGTTCACGTTCTGTATACACTGGATTCATGAGGCTTTTCAGAGAGCGAGAGCAAACATCACTACGTCCTCATGTAAAAGAAGTAAAGTAAACACTCAGGCTTCACAAGGAGGTCCTGGAAAACTGTGACTTTGAAGGATCATTAACATCATACATTCCATTCTGAAGAGAGAGATGTCTTGTTGAGATGGCACTGATCTGATCAGTATCAGGCATCAGTTCTCTACACGTCAGCCTTACCTGGGCAGGTAGCCAGGTATGTTAACGGATGCCAGAGTATATTTGGCGCCATATTGTCCATGCGAGAGAATAGACCCCTCATTCGCGAGAGGAATCCCACCCGTCTAAGAGAATGATGAAATCAGTCATTGATAAACTATACAGTCTCCCGAAAACAAAAGGAAATGACTAAATGAAAACCTCTGCGGCCACGCCCCCCCTCCCCATCAACAAATGAAAAGCACTGTGACAATCCCCGGCCCCCATCAACAAATGATACCTCACTTCCACGCCCCTCCCCCTCTTTAATCAGCAAATGAATAGACAACGGCGTCTCTGCTGCCATGCCCCCCTTCTTTGTCAACAAATGAAACTCTCTGTGGCCACACCCCCTCCTTTCTTAAAACAAAGGATAAGCTCTGTGGCCGTGCACCCTCCTCTGTCAACAAATGGACACCTCCACTGCCGGGCCCCCCCTCCGTCAACCAATGAAAACTTCCACTGCCGGGCCCCTCCTCCGTCAACGAATGAAAACTGTGGCCACACCCCCCCGTTCTTAAAATAAAGAATAAGTTCTGTGGCCCCGTCCCTGTTGGTAAAAGAAAACCCCCACAAATATATTTCAGACCTGTGGGTAATCAGTGCAGTCGGATCTCAGCAGAACGTGTTGGATCAGATATCGCAGGGGGAACGAAAGAGTGACTCCAGAACTGTAATAAATCTGTCCTGAGCGCACTCTCACTGTGTGAGGTCATTTTGTGTGGAGCTTCTTCAAACTTTCTTCAGTCTCAATTCTGTGAGAAAGATCCTTCACAGTCACATGTCGCTTACAAATAGTGTTCTTTAGAGAACCGTAGAGGTTCTCTAAGGATCCCAAAGTGTTTCTTTCATGACAGCAATCCAGAGAACCCTTTTTGGCGCCCGTTTTAAGAAGCGCCAGCAGCTGCTTTCGCTGGTCTTGCCAAAGCAGATTGAATTAATGAAGTTAATTTTCTTCATTAAGTGGCTCCATCGGAATTTCTACAAGCCCTCGTTAGACATAGATTGGCTCTGTATTTGGCACTCGCTGGCATCCTGTCAGCCTGAAGTGTTTCTGCTCCGTAGTTTCCTAAAAATAAACAGTCCGCGTCAAAGCAGCTAAAAACTAAAGTGAAAAGCCGTTTCAGAGAAGTTTTAGCACCAGGAGTTGTGGGACAGTATGTCCTGTGAATCAGATCCAGTATCCTATAAAAATATTTGGTCATTGTCAAATTGAAGTTGTTTCTGCTGTTCCGTTAACTCTTCAGCTCGTAGCGTGACAGGGTTGCACCGCCTGACTACTTTCTAGGTTCAACGCTGAAGATTCTAACACTTCTAACTGCTGAACACTGCAGGTTAATGGAGATTCAGGATTGCAGTCGATACGCCGTCACCTTTACACTCAGTTTATATTTATACTTTTATACAACTGACAGTCCGTCATGAACTAAATCACACAAAACTTGGACTGCAGCCCAACATCTGACTCACCAACTGACTGACGGAGCGCCGTGCAGGACACTCGAGCACAACACACACAACCAAGAAACACACACAACCAAGAAACACACACAACCAAGAAACACACACTCGCTGTTTGACGCTTTAAAAAATCTTTACATTTTACATTTGAACCACCTGACATGCGTCAAAGCAACTCCGGCAAACGACCCTGCAGAGCTGCTGTTTTGGTTACAGCCTTTATAAACCGTTTTGATTGAGTATTTATCGTTTCCTCTTATTCATTAATAACTACTGTGGCACTGTAACCATAGCAACCACAAGTCGAGCTGTTGTACAATGAGCATAATCATCCTGTCGAACGAGTAAAAGTCAAACGAGTGACACCAGCATCGAGGCGAATGTTGTCTCACTGACGAGATGTTTAGCTGCTCTGCTGTCAGGCGGCGCAACCAGAGTGAATACAAGAACAATTCACAACAGAGTAACAGATTATCGAACTTTAGTGCGCAATGCTGGCGCACGCGCAAAAAAACTCACCCAGAAACAGGCAGAACTGTTTAAAAACTCCCTCACTGAAAAGTTACAAGCCTCTTATCATGAAAAACCAAAGCATTCTCACTTTTTTAAGTGCGTTTGATGTAGCGTGAAAGCATAGTTTCAAAAACATACATTCACCGCCAGTTTATGCAGCCCATGTGTGGAAACCTAGCCAAACCCGTTTTAAATTCATTGTTCATGTGATGCCACAAAAACCAAAACGTTTACATACGTCCGTTTATTCAGCCTATAGCAGTTTAGGAGTTTTTCAGTCCACACTGCTTTTTTTGAATCAAGCTCAATACAGGGCAACCAGTCAGAACACAACTCATTTACATGTGAGTCTTAAAGGCATAGTAATAAAAGCAGCTTGTTTAATTCCAAAGAGGTTTGAAAATGTTCATGAAAAATTTAATTGAAATTAAAAGAAATAATGGTAAATGGACCTTTAAAAAGTCTTCTATTTCTAAAAGAGAACCATGTAAGGAACAACTTTATTTAGAATTGGCTTTGGCCGGATTGGATTTGGCAGTTGTCCATACAGTAAAAACGAGCTGAAAGTTGACTTTTTAAACTTTCATATTGAAAATATGTTGTTTGTATCTCAAACCATATGCATATTTCATCCTAAAATGTATAGTTGTAAAAGAAATAGTAAGTAAAATAATATTTTGCTCAGATTTTCTCTCGCGGTCTGCCTTCCAGCAGCGGCGGCTCCGAGCCGAACGGCAAAACTCAGTCAGAGAGGCGAGGCTGCAAGATTCCGTTTGGAGATGCCAACTAATCCCAGAGCTCTGCAGCGGAGCAGAATCAACAGAGGCCGTTCGTCATTCTCTGATTAATGGTGCTGTAATGTCAGTAGGTTTAAAATAGCAAATAAAGAGTCCTGAACCTTCAGAGACTTAAAGGAGGCCAGAGTTTTTTTTAAACAGACCCTAATCCACTCACATACAGCGGAACAATGTAAGGAAGGTTCATGATTAACTGAAGGACTGTCAGTTTTGATTGTAATACTGTTGACTAATCTAGTGACGATTTAGATGATGAATCAGGGATCCAGTGTTTAAATAAAGGCAATTAAAGGGCCCATAATCACTGAGAAATATGAAAAGAAAAAAAAAAGTTTGTCAGTGTGTTAACTGTTAGTGTCAAACGTACTGTTTAACATTCATACAGTCCATATTTGGAAACTAAATTGTAAAAAAAAAAAAAAAAAAAAACAACTTTTGTATTTTGTTTTTATGATGTCACAAAAATGTATTTACACATATATGTCTGTTCAGTCTCTAGAAGTTTAGTCCCGGCCCTTTCATTGAAAAATGTGGGGGGGAAAAAAGTTTGACGTAAACACTGCTAGCTTATTTGTGTCCTGAGGGGTTAAGGGAGAGAAATAATTTTTGTGTAAAGCGATTGATAAAGCAACTTCGGAGGGTGATTACTTGGTTGTTGAGTCATCGATTTGAAGGGACAGGTGGTATAATTTGAGGAAATGTAAGTTGTAATGGCAGTTAGTGGAATACCTAGGTACCTGGGGCTGATGAACTGATAATAATAACGTCAAGTCAAGTTTATTTATACAGTGCATTATCAGACACAAAGGTCATTCAATGTGCTTTACAGGAATAGAATCAAAAATAATAATAGAAGAAATAATATAGAAAAGGAGAAAGAATATATAGAAAATCAGTAAAAAGATTGAAAGTGTGATAGAAGTGCAGATATTTAAAGAAGGTGGAGGAGAATAGTGCAGTTTTTAGCAGCTTTTTAAAGCTCCAGTCAGTGCAGATCTGATACTGATGGGCAGTTGGTTGGACAGTATAGTGGATAAACACCGTTTCACCAGGTTTAGTTTCAGATCTTTTCTCCACCAGCTGAGCAGCTCCTGCGGATTTAAGAGATAGTAGTAATAATTTTATTTATATAGCGTCTTTCTCAAACTCAAGGTCACTTTAAAGATTGTTCAGACATAGAACAAGAAACTGTTTAATAGACAGTAGAAGACAAAAACATTAAACAGGGTGAATTACAACAACACAGAAGATCAAGGTAGCTTAGTGTCATGGTCGTTTTCGGTGCTGAATGTTGTTGGTTTATTAGTAAAAATGTATTTAAGTACTTTGAATGGGATAATTGTTAAGGTTAGGTACACCAACCTAATAAACTAATTACCCATATAAAATGGCAAATTGTGGGTTGGGGTATAGTCCATATACGGGAACCAAGCTACAAAAACAGGCCGTTTTGAATTCTTTATTTTTGTGATGTCACAAAAACCAACTCATTTTCATGTATGCCTGTTCAGTCTTTAGAAGTTTAGTCCCGCCCCTTTCATGATGAAGTTATAAGGAGTGTTTCAGCCCAGACTGCTTTTTGAATGAGGCACAGGACAGGGCAGCCTATCAGAACAGAGCTCATTTACATATATCAGTCTTAAAGGCACAGTAACATAAAACAGCCTGTTCAGTTCTGAGTGGTGAAGGTCGAAAAACAGTCATGAAAAATCAATTTTGACAATTTTTGACACAGAAAACCATACAAGCTTTGCTAAGATGAACAATTAATTACACAAAATATGAGACACAGTCAGTATGAGATATGGGCTTATCAAAATTTGCAGTTTAAAGTGAATAAACAATAACAAACCATGCCAAGCCTTTTAAATACATTAAAAATACTTAATATGACAAACGTGTATGAGTGGGCATATCTGTCTCTGTTTCTTACTGTTAGAGATGATTACAAGAAATTAAAATGTGATTTTAATTGATTATATTTGTTATGTTTAATCGTAACAGTCCTAATTTTAATAGTTTTACTTTGTAAACAGTTTTGGGTACAAACAGTTCTAATAACAGCAGATTCTCCTCACTACACGTTTGCTCCGTCAGCAGTCTGCAGATTTGGTGAAAAGTTAATTATAGGCCTCTCCATCATATCCAGCTGAATTACAGCGTCCAGTCTGGCTCTAGAACACCACGGAACACGTTCCTGTGTGATCTAGATTAGTGCTGAGTGCAGCATATCGATATTGATGGGTGTCGGTATCTGGCTGATGCCGGCAGAAAATGCCGGTTGGAATATTGGAGTGAAAAAATGAGTGAATCGGATCCGACCCCGTGACTGATGTGTCCTGAAATAGCTCGCCCTCACACTGTGACGTAATGTTTGTTTCTTCTGCTGTGTTTCTTCTGATATGGTCGCAGAGCGTGTGAGTGGTTTGAGGCTCTCTTCTTAAGTCTTTAGATGACTATCATAAGTTTTACTGCTTCAGTTAAAACAAGTTTAATAATAATTTTTTTCTAAAGGGTTATTTTTGTGTTTAATTCTCTTTTTCGTGCACTTTACACACGGCATCTAGGGCCTGACTGGCTAAATGCAGAATTTCATTTGCTGACTGCTTAATGTTATTTTGAGAGCATTATAAAAAACAAAACATAAAAAAGCAGGATTGCTGCGTAGGTTTTGTAATTTTTTGCAAAGAAAGTGGAACTGAATGGTCCTCTGAAATCGAGCTCTCATGTTTATTAGAAACTGGTGTAGAGGAGAAGCGCAGGCTCAATACTTGGAACACTGTCTATTATTAGAAACTGGGGGTGTCATTCACAAAAGTAGTTACTTGATAGAAACAGTACTTTGGAGTCTCAATTTGATAAGTTTTTGATACATGAAAACAAGTGTTTGGAAACCATATTAATATGTTAATGTTAATATGTTGTTTCCTTTCAGTTTATTAGAGTGTTCAGCATTTTAATGGGATCAAATTTGTGCAATAGCTATAGCGCCCAACGCCAACGCCTTGGGCCCCAGCGGCAACGTAGTGTCACACTTTAAGGGAACGCTTAAAGAGATGTGACCTCGTTGGGATGTCTGTGGTGTGCGGTACAGGAGTGGTGTGGTGTGTGTGGGAGTGTGACCGGTGGTGTTACATTCTTTAAAACAAGCTTGATTTCGTCGTTGTCCTTTGAAAGGAACTGTTTCTACAAAAACTACTACTATTGACTCCAGCTGTTTCTACTCTGTTAGCCATAGATTGCCAGTCGGTTCAGCAGTGATTAAATTTGTACTCTGAGGCCTTCTTTTATTATTTATCCCCACAGACTCTCTTTCTCTCCTGGTCGACCAGAGGAGGACGAGTTTTCCCTCGTTTCTGTCGCTCACTAGGGGCTCGGACCTGGACACCGTAAAGCTGCTTTGTGACACATCGGTTGGAAAAAAGCACAATATAAATCAAATTCAATGAATTGAATATTCATTGTATGATGTTGATTGCTACTTATCACTTGGGGTGCAACGATACAGTCAGGTTCAACAGACAATTCAGGGCTCCCTGTTCTAGACACTCAATATTTTCAACAAAGTAAGACTGAAAACAATTCACACAATATTTAGACTGAAATTTGAATGAAGTAAAATGGTGACTGTATTCAGTTCTGAAGCAATTTATAAATGAGACTAGAGCTGGAAGGTGTGGGGGGAGTATGTGGTGAATGTGCTGGACTGGTTATTGATCGCCGCTATAAACAATGCAGATACATCCAATATTATAGTTATTACTTACTCTGCCAGACCAGAATCAGAATCGCGTTTATTGGCCAAGTATGTGAGCGAACACATACAAGGAATTTGATTGTGGTTGATGGTGTCTCTCAAGCACAACAATATAAAACAGCAGTCATAAGTAAAGATACAATGAACAATGTACTGATGTACAATATACATTACAACTGCAACTGCAATATACAATGTACAATATGAATACGCAGGATGTATTTGTACATATATATGAGTGTGTGTGTGTATATATATATATATATGATGATGTATAGGCATACAAATGAACAATACAATATGATATACAATCTAGATCTTATGTACAGACAATACTAAGATAAGATAAGAAAGCACTTTATTTATCCCGAGGGGAATTCTTTTGTCATAAACATGCTCAGTGCAACAAGAGGAATAAAAATAAGACAGTAAAGAGTTTAAAAAGAACAGTA
>JBBPCZ010118512.1:0-10455 GCA_037974445.1 Brycinus macrolepidotus
GAATATTTACATTAAATTATAAAACTTTTAAAAATGCCGAACAAAAACATGCCAGACGGAGCGGCGTCAGTCTCGCCTGCATCCCCGTAACCTAGCAACCTAGTGTACTCCTTGTCAGTTGTGTGCTCATTCATTTCACTTTTGCAGATGCTGTTTAGTTTCAGAGTTTGAAGCCTAATGTGATTGGGCACCTCTGCTTTTTCTTCCCTTTTCTGTTTCTTCTCTCTTTAATTTCTTCACTATATGTAACAGTAACAGCACATAGCAGAATTGAAATGATATTGAGGTCACTAGTATTGTTGATATTTGGTTTTAAGGGCAAAACAGATGCCCATGATGCTCTTACGCAATCCTGAAGTTTATAGCTGTGACAAGGCCAACAAATCAAACCCAAAGAAGCACAGGCTTTACAATTCACACACAACACTGCATGCATCACATACGCCTATACGGTTTTGACTAACTGAAAATAATGGCTCTGTTGTGATTGCTGTTACTAATTGCAGATCACTTTGTACAACACCTGCAGTTTGTTAGACCCAGTGATTTGTCTTAAAATAAAAACATTCAATGGGAAACTGTGTTTGGGTCAACAATGTGCTTGCCTCCTGAGTAACACTCTATATAACTTCAATACTTGACTACAATACACCTTTTACTAGTAAGTAACTGTTGAGTACTCAAGTTGTGCTATGTTTTTTTTTTTTGTTTTTTTTTTAAACCAAAAAATTTCAAAGCAATGAAATTATCATGTGATTGTGACTGTATACAGTTATGTGCTAAAGTTTGGGCACCTCTAGTCAAATTACATGTTTTGTTGATTTTCTAAGTGGCAAGAAGTTGCAACCAAAATAAGAACAATCTTATAGAACAATCTTATATTTGATGCATTTCTACCAATTTTAAGGTAAGATTATTTGCTGATTTTTATATGTATATAGGAGAGAGAGTGAGGTATTTTGTAAGGTCTCTGAGCTTGCTTGACTTAGTTCAAGTCAGGTGTTGTCAATTCTGGAGTGCAATAAATTTCATGACCCTTCAAACCACTCAGGGTGTTGAGCTTACACTCAACAGTCATGGACCTGTCTGTGGACTGACTGAGCATCTAAAACTAAAGATCATTCACTTTTAGAAAGCAAGAGAAAGCCATGAAAAGGTATCAAAATGTATTGCTTACAATTTTGAGTGTCTGAAATGCGGTTTAGAAGTGGTTAAGGATCACTGTTAAAGTTGAGGCTTCTAAGAAGGAACTGTGATAGACTGGTCAGGTATCAAAAACAAAACCCACCCATCACTGCCAAGGACCTATATAAAGATTTTCCATCATGGGAATAACCCTGTGCTAACCCGCTGGCCCACATCTACATCAGCGTTTCTCAAACTGGTTGTCAGGGACATTCAGACTGTTCAGACTTTTTGGTCCACCTCAACTCATTCCACATAAGGATAGAGCAAAAATGTGGACCACATGTGGTAAAAGTGGGATACATCAAAATGAACCTTGAACTACTTCAGGAAACAAAATATAAAGGTCTGGGATGGCCTTCACCATCCCCTGACTTGGTACTGAATAGTATTGAAAATCTGTGATTAAATCTTAAGCATGCCATTCATGCAGGACAAGCCTATAAATATTTCTGAATTACAGTAAACATGCAGAAAATGTGCAGAGAGGCTTCCACCCTGCCCAGTTTGGTCAAATCCAGTATGTAGGTCCTCTTTCATAGAGAATTTTACTTGTCTTTTGTTGAGTAAGTGGCATACTGGCTGGGGCAGGGATCAGTAGGGTCTCTAAAGTACTAATGCAGCCTGAAAATCATTACTCTGTAGCCCTCCTTCATACACTTCAAAATCTTCACCGTCCATGCACACGTTTCATATGTTTGTCATTTGAAAAAACTAAAAAGATTATAACAGTAGTTCAGCCTTTTTTGGGGCTATATGAAATAGTGCTGTCTATAACAGGTTCTCTATATGTTCTTTATTTTACTCGGCCCAAATTGGGTTCCTACTTTATCCATGGACATATTGATAAACACACCCATGTCCGCTATCTGTTAGTCGGTTAATCAGAAGGTGTATTTTGTTGAGAAACTGGTTTCAGAGTGTAGGTTTGTGTGTATGTTTGGAGTATGTGAAGAGAGAGTTTAATGTAATATGGAATCAGCTTCTAAATTCACTGTTAGCTCCCCAGTCCATGCAATCCCCACACGCAAATTAAATTGCAAGTAGAGCCTGTTCTGAAATCAGTGTTTTTGTGATGCCAAAAATCATTGTATTTACTATGTTCTCCTTTTCGGCCTGCAGCACTTTAGCCCCACCCATTCATGACAAAGTTATAAGGAGTTTTTTAGCCTCATCTGCTTTTTGAATGAGGCACGATACATGGCACCTATCAGAGTTCATTTTCCTATATATCAGTCTTCAAGGCTCAGTATAACAGAAACAGCTGGTTTAACTGTAAGTGATAAAGAAGGATTCGAAATGGTCATGTAAAGATTAGTTGTCAGTCTTTTTGTTGAATAAAACCAAATGGACAGGGGAAAAAAAATAAAAAAAATATTGGATATGGTCCTTTAAATGTTTATGATATGTATATGTGTGGATATATATGCATATATATACATATGTTATATACATGTATCATATATCATATACATGTTATATACATATATAGGCTGTGTTCTTACACTCTGATGGACACCGAGCTGGTATTAAGGTCATTGCGTGTGCGTGTGTCTCGGGGGCGGTGGCGGGGTGGAGTAGATTAGAACTGCTGTGCACGCTCAGGGAAGAGCCAGATGCTGGGCAGCAGGGGGTTGGGCATTTCTGGTTTGTTTGCATGTTTTAGGCTCCTGTTTGCTTATCGGGAAACAGCAGCTCAAATTTTAAGTCAGTTCCGCGCGTGTGTTTGAATGTGTTATGTTCTGGTACCTTTCATTAGTGGTGGTACAGCGATGGCCTTGTGGTTCGTGAATGGATGGAGCTCAGCAGGACTGTGTAAAATCTAAAGCCCTTAGCTGTCAAACACCAACTTGTCTGCCTAAAGCTTGTCTGTCTCTGTGCTGAGGTCTTGTTCCTTAGATTAACACCTACCAGCCTTGTTTCGCAGCTACTAATTAATCCCAGTCTTGCTCCAAATCACTGTGTACCAGCATGAAGTCCTCAACCTGTCCGAGGAAGCAGCAGAAAGGGTGGGTGAGAAAGTAGAAATATAGATACTTCAACACATTTTCATCAGAATGTTTTTCTGATGTGTCTGAGGTTTATGAACAGGTTGAAAATGAATCAAATAGCCACATAAAAAATGCTGTATTTTTCTTATTTTCTTAAAGAAGGTACAGTTACTATACTCTGGTGGTGGTGATTGTAGTTGTAAACATTTTATTGTATTTGTATATTTAATAGTTTCAAGGCTATATATATTATAATGATTTAAAATCTGTGTTTTTGACAGCTCAGCAATGGAAGTACTGACGATAGTCATGACGAAGTGCATCAACATCCAGTTGCATACTAAAGTTTGGGTTCCACTGGCAAATTACATGTTTTGTTGATTTTCTAAGTACATATCTTCTTCAGAATACACACTTCTCGACTTTTGAATGTGGAGTTGGTGTTTATTTTTCTGAATTTAACATATTATGAGGAAAAATAAAAGGCAGCTTGTGCAATTTTTTTTCAAATAATTAACAATAATAAATAAATTGTACATTTTAACTTGCATAAAAATGCCATGTTTAGGTGTTTTTATTGTAGAGGATGTGCACTTTTTTACCTAGGAAACCAGGAAACAAGATTGAAACCGGGATGTTCAAATGTCTGCATACATTATCGTTATTATGATATATAATTATACAGCCTACCTCCAGGCAACATTTTACACATAGAAGAAAATGGTTCAGACCAAGTCAGATCCAGGGAAAATGAGAACAGAAACCTGTTTTTGGTGGCTGAGTGGAAAGGTCAGCCTGGCCGTTACAGAGGCTGCACGCCGGGCCCGACTGGGCTTTTTTCAGTTGCTGCTTTGCATGACTATTTGGCTAAATGGAATTCTCTGCTTGACTCTGCATACCCTCAGGCCTAAATATGGTACAAACTGAAAGAAACACGTGTTTGTGTGTTGGAAGGACTTTGGTGGTGGGCTTTTTGCTGTGGTGGAGGTGTTTATTTGCAGTCTTTTCTGAAAACCTGACTTTGTTTGTTTGGTATCTGAGACTAGGGTGGAAAGGGGAATGGATTTTCTGGGAGGGAATGTTGATCCGGAAGCAAGGGAAGCAAGCCTGGGTGTGCCAGTGTACCAGTGGAGGTTGGAGCTCAGAAGTATGTGGGCAGCAGATACAGAGAGGAGAGAGAAACAGAGTTCACCCAGCTGTCCACATCTGCCTGCCAGCAGCACATTTCACATGCAGGCCTAATTAAAACAGATGAGTCATTTTCAGCACTTGCGTGTAAAACATGCATATGCGCTAATACATACAGCTTTGTGTTTAATACAGTGTCAGGACATGAAGTTCATGTGTATATAATTTGCCATCAAGTTCAACTCTGAAAGTTCACGTATTAGACTAGTAGAGCCTTGACTGCATTGACCTCTAAAGGCCCTTCATACAGTTGCACTATAAATGTCCCAAATGATAATATATTTTACCTTTATTCCCCTCTCGCTGTAAAACAACAGGGCACACTGTATGATACATTGTCTGCCAGAAGACTGTACTTTTTACTGATTTTATGGTTTATGCTAGTCAAAGTGACCTCACTGCTACCAAGCACACTGGCTGTGTACACAGCTGGATATAATCTTCTCACTTTTGTGTTGATTATAGTCTATGAGTTATCGAGTTTGATACCTGAAATTTTAGCTTTTTGGCTAGCTGTACCTATTCCTCTCTTCAGTTACGCCAGTGATGTTCACTTTTGTGTCTTTGCTGTTGATGGTTAGCTAGTTTGCTAACTGCTCCAGCATAGAGGATTTGTTTTTGTCACATCTTTCTGACCAGCGCTGGTTTTGGAATGTTGAGTATAACTGTGGCTTTACCTTAACTTTAACCTCAGTAGCCAAAAAGAAATGACTGATGATGTAAGTTACTCTTGTTTTTCTCATTTTTGTCCTGAAAATGCAGGCAGAACCCTCTAAATTAGGACACAGTTGCTGTTACATCTCCTCACCCCAGTAAACTTGCCAGGCTTTGGCATTATAGCTGCCTGCTGTCAGCTCTCCTCCTCTTAGATGTTGTCCAGTACAGGACAGCTGCAGCCTGCCTGCTCCCACGCCCGCTGTGCTGCATTCGTGCCCGCAGGAGCCTGTGCCAGGCTACGTCAGCCAAGGCATTGGTGTACTGCAAATTCCTAGAGCATGGCACAACATTTAAGTGTGCAAGAACACAAACTCCTTCATCTGAAAGTTGGATTTTATAAGACAGAACACCTTAAGCTGTGTCAGGAAATCGTGAGTGTGTGTGTTTGTGTGAGAGAGCAGCTGGAGCATCTGTTCAGGCTCCGAGGGAGCGTGATTACAAAAAGAAAGCAAAGCTTGGGTTGAAAGTGTCCAGAGCTGAATATCAGCTCCTGTTAAAGTGATGGAGTCTGTTCTTTGCTCCTTTTGTTTTGCTCTAAAACCACTGTAGTGAAGGCTTATGTAGTGAACTGCCGACTTCATGTCTTCTCTTTACTGTGTTGGAAGCGGGAAAATGGGAAAGCACAAGGATCTGACTGATTTGGACCACAGAGTGTGATGGTTAGGCGACTGGGTCAGAGCACTTAAAAAAACAGCAGGTCTTGTGGGATGTTCTTGGTATGTAGTGGTTAATACCTTACAAAAGTGTTCCATGGAAGGACAACTGGCGAATCTGTGGCAGGGTCATGGGAGCCTGAGGCTGATTGACGCACTTTGGGAGCGAAGGCTAGTCTGTTGGACTGCTGAAAAAGGTTCATGGTGGTCATGATGAAGCGTGTCAGAATACACAGTGCATTACAGTTTGTTGCGAATGGGGCTGACCGTTCAGACCGTTCAGAGTGCCCATGCTGACGCGTTCATCACTGAAAGCACCTACAATATACAAGTGAGCATCAGAACTGGACCATGGAGCAGTCAAAGAGCGTAGCCTGATCTGATTAATCACATTTTCTTTTTTATAATGTGGATGGCAGAGTGTGCGATTACCTGTCAGGGTTTAAGATGTTGATCTGGGCTCCAGATTCCCCAGATATCAGTTCGATCGAGCATCTGTGGAATGTGCTAAACAAACTATTCTGATCCTTGGAGGCCCCACTTTACAACTTACAGGACTTGCCGAATCTGCTGGTGACACCTTGGTGCAAGATACCACAGTACACCTTCAGAGGGGCCATAAGGGGAGCCTACACATAACCCTTCACAAAAACACTGAATTCAGGACGGGCTGTTCATTGACTGAATAGTATGTTTTTAAACAATGTGACAGTAACGGTGTTAATACACTAAGTAGACTTTTTTATTTCGATAAAACAATGAAAATTCTGTTTTCCATGATTTGGAAGGCACTCCGAGCATTCCTCTGGCTCCTGTATGTGGAGGTAACATTGTGCATAACACTGTCCCCCATCTTTTTTGTTGTTTTGTTTGTTTTTTGCTCTTGTAGAGGCATGTGGTGGGAAAAGGCTCTTAATCATCGTGGATACTGGGGAAAATATGTGAGCCTGACGCGCTGTCTGTCCTGCTCAGTGTGTGGGAAGCAGAAGTGGCCTTGAAATAGCTCTGAAACCCAGAGGGAAACAGTGCTTCCCTATAGCCCGCAGGTCATGCCACCAGCAGGGCGTTTGTGGGGGGGTTGGGGGGGACTGTGGCAGCGGTGGTGGTTGTAGACAGTAAAGGGTGGATTGGTGGATACTGGGACTTGGTGGCCTTTACTCTAACACACTGTGGGTAAGGATCATGTTTTGACCCAAACAGTGCCCTCATGATTCAGTTACACTGGGAGAATATGTGCTGTTGTGTGTGTGTGTGTGTGTGTGTGTGTTTTGCTCACCTTTTGTAGAGGTCACATCCTTCCTCTTGCTGTGACCAGGTTTCGTGAGGCTTTTGCTTGAGCAGGTGGCGAAGGTGTGCTTATTTTCTCCTGTCTGCCACCCTGCCGTTTCTGCACCGGCGCACTGTCATGTGTTTCCACTGATCTAAGCACTTCCTTTGTTAATCTCTTTTTCTCTCCTCTATTTTTGCTCCCCTTATTTCCTTTTCTCTTCATTGCTTACTTTCCTTTTCTCTTTCTCTCTGCTTTTTATCTTTCTTGTTTTGTTTCTCTTCTTTTTTTCTTTTCTTTTCTCTACATCTTCCTCTCTTCTTCTCTTCTCTCTCTTTCTCTTTCTCACTTTCCCTCCTCACTACTGGCAATATCTCTGCTTCTCTCTGCTCCATTTTTACTGTCTCTTTCTCCTTTTTAATTCTGCTTCTCAATTCTTTCTTTTATCTCTTTCAATCTTTCTCTTTTTCTCTCTCTGCTCTTCTCATTCTCTTTTTCCTGCTTTCTCTCTCTCTTTACCATGTATTTCTCCATTACTGACTCTTTAATTTGCTCCCTGATTAGCTGTGGTGTGGCTTGATGCACTCTTTCCCATAGCAGGTGTCCTCATGTCCTCGTCAACTTCAGAGATCTTTCTTCACTCACCTGAGGGTCCTGCATGCAGTTTAATAGGGCAGTGACTATTGATTATTATTATTATTATTGTTATTATTATTATTATTAACCAAGCAGTCCGCCTGTTATTTCAACAGTTAATCAAGTAATAAACTGAACTTAACTGAACAATGAACCAAACTGAGTAATAAACCATGCACGTTTATTAAGCCTGAACGTTTACACATATAAAATTGTTTATACCTGTAAAAACATGGTTATAAATTAACATGGCTATAAATTAATGCGTCCTAAGACACATTCTTACTTTATGAGCAACTCATGCAAGAGTTTAACATTTTTGTTTGTCCTGTAAGTTGCAATCTAATTATTGCCAGTTCATCATTAAAGTAGATTGTTGTCATTGAGTTTAAGGGAATAAAGACCTGTTTGCACAGAACCTGATTTTTATGGATGGAAAAGTGAACACAGAGAAATGGATGTTGTCTTGTTGATTCGAGTCTGACAAAATGTCAGTCTGCAAAATAAAATGTTTAGTTGGAACCTGCTCAATTTTCTGTGCTGTACAGATGCATTAAAGACAGGCTGACCAATCAGAGCTCCTTTGTCTGATTGGTCAGCCTGACCGCACGTTTTGTGTGGTTAGGCTGATCATAATCTTTACAGAGCGCTGCTTTAAAAGGAAGTTATTACTACAGTCTTGGAGTGCCAATCACAGGCACAACAGGCACGTCTGTGCTGCTCAGGAACCCTGTACAGGTGCAGCCCATGGAAAAAGCTCCTCTGTGTTGCCATGATTTCGGATGCTTGGCTCGGATGTTTCCTGCTTGGCTCGGCTCCCCAGGGGCCTTCAGTCAGTGGCAGGGCTGCACACACACGCACCACTCAAGCGTGGCCCTCCAGCACACACAGTCAGTTGATTGATGACGGCAAACTTTGGGTAATTAACAAAGCCATTACTTCCTGTCCAGAAAGAGGCTCACATTTCCTGATGGACAGAGTGCAGCAGGCATGATTTGTTTCTCTCTCTCTCTCTCTCTCACTGTCTCTCTCTCTTTCTGTCTGTCTTTGCTGGCTAATGACAGGCGCTGATAATGTTGTCTCATGGGAGTGCGTGTGTGTGCGTGTGTGTGCGTGTGTGTGCGTGTGCGTGCGTGGGTGCGTGCGTGGGTGGGTGTGTGGGTGTGGGGGTGGGTGTGGGTGGGTGTGTGGGTGCGTGGGTGCGTGCGTGGGTGCATGCGTGGGTGTGGGGGTGGGTGTGTGTGGGTGTGTGGGTATTCCAGTGAAACTGTTGACCCATGACAGTTTCCTCTCTGGTCATGGTTTCTTCAATTAGCAGGGGGAGGGCTTCCTAATTTTTTCTCTCTCTCTCTCTCTCTCTCTCTCTCTCTCTTTTCCTCTCTCTCTCCCCCTCTCCCCCTAAGGCCCCTGTTTTTGTGTTTTTGTTGAGAGGACAATGGCCTGGCTCAGTTGCTGTAGGCAGCAGGCTAATGAAGGCCATTCTTGCAGCAGAGGATCGTTTTCAACAGCCACCACGGGCCAGGGAGCTGGCCGTGACTGCGGCACGTGCAGGCCATTTTCAAGTGTGTGTGTGTGTGTGTCTGACTATGGCAAGGGAGATGTATGTTTTACTGAAGAGGAGGATGTTCATCAGCAGTTGCTGATAAAAAAACAGTGATTAAATTAACCAAATATAGAAGTAATCATTAGTTTCTAGATTAACCGTTTAACCAAATTAATTGTGATCTGTTGGATTAGCCATTAGAAACATGTGTTTTCTTTCTCACCTAAATTCTATATTCACATAGATCAGGCTTTGCAACTGTATTTTGTTTGTGTGTTTTGTTGTGTCGATCAGATGTGCTGTCCTGTTTTTCTTAATGTTGTCTCTTTTGGTTTAGGCTACATGCAGAACAAGCCTGACATGTTTTAAGAGTTAAAAGCTCCTTAACGTCGTGTCCATTTATCGAATGTCTGCAACCTGCTAATCTCATTTAAAAGATGGTCCCAACTTTAATTATACTGATGAAGTATAAAAAGGGATTGGCCTCTCTCTTCTTAAAGCCATTGCTGACAGTAGCTCTTGCATTAGCTTGAGCTTTGATAACACTGCAACCGTGCCGCTGCTGATTTGCATGATAGTAATTGTGCATATGTGTGTGTATATTTTGGCGGAGAAAGAAATTAGGATGTGTAGCACAGCTATGAGCTCACAAATGAACAGCATGCCCGTGGGGCAAGTGGGGAGAGGGGGGATGAATAAACGAATGCGGGCCGCTCGGATGACTCATGGCGTTCTTGAGGCAGGGACAATTTGTCATAGTGGGGTTCTTGTTAACTTGCTGTTGAGCACACACACCCCTACTCAGACCCCACCCTGGGCTGCAGGCAGCTTCTCGTATGGGCTGTCCTCATGAGATGGGATGAAGCTCTCACCCACACAATGGGGGTGTGTGTGTGTGTGTGTGTGTGTGTGTGTGTGTGTGTGTGTGTGTGTGTGTGTGTGTAAGCAAAACAGATTGTGACTCCTTACACAAAGAGTAGCTAAAGCTTTGCATAATTAGCATCTCGCCAGAACACTGCTGGGTTTTGATCTTACTGGTCACAAATGGTGGAACTGACCAATGAAAATGGCTGCTATCAATGTTTGTGTGTATTAGTTTTTGCCCAGTTGTAGTCGGTGAAAACAATCCCTATTGTCTGAAAAACGGCAGCCCACAGCTTTCGGTTCCATTTGTTGTTGTTGTTTTTTTAAAGCCTGTATTAAGACATAACGGGTTTGAACCACTTCATTTAAGAGCTGTGGGTAGTACAGAGTTTGGGAGATATAATTTACATT
>JBBPCZ010118523.1:0-10455 GCA_037974445.1 Brycinus macrolepidotus
TGTGTGTGTGTGTGTGTGTGTGTGTGTGTGTGTGTGTGAGATATGAAAAAGGAAAGGGAAAAAAGACTAGGTGATGTCACTTACTCGCAAAGTCCTGCCTGACCAGGCTGCGTTTGAGCTCCACATGCAGAGTCTGTCTGTCGAGCACCTTCATCCTTCTGCTCAATCACACCACACACACCTGATACACACACAAACACACACACGCACGGGGGTCTATTGGTTGAATGTTTGGGACAGATTTCAGAAGGATGAGGAGAAAGTGGGATATCGTGCGAAAATAGGTCTGCAAATTCGTAAGTGTGTGTGTGTGTGCGTGTTTGTTTCAGAGAGTTTGTTTTCGTGGTCCTAATATAGACTCCCAGTCCAAGGGGGAATAATTGAACATGAGTGGAAAACAGTGCTTCATTATGTCCTCTTTTAGACATCTATTACAGGTGAAGTAATTTAGTTCCACATCCCATGAAATGAACAAATAATAGAACGCTACAATAAGACACAGATTGGGCCAACAGGAAGACAAACAACCTGAAGTAAAATAGTTTAGATGGACAGACTGGAAAACCAGGAAAAAAAAAAATCATTATTATTATTGTCTAAAATCATTTCACTATACTATTTAAACACTATTTTACATACTATTAATATACTATACTAAATTAAATACTATACTATTTAAACGTTATTGCATAATTGGCTACATATATATGGGTGTTTACAAGCAGAAATGAAATACTTTATTTGAATTTGATCTGAAAAATCATCAAATCAAATTCTAATTATAATCAAGCATCTCCTCTTCTTCTTACAAACACAAATACATTGAAAATTGTAGGCTTATTACTTTACACAGAAATTCCACAGTTACGAGTGAAAATTAATTAATACACTTGGAGTACAGGACTTGCATTTAAGTGCATTCTCAAGCGAGCAGTCTTCTCAAGTGCATACCTGTTTGTGTCCCGGGAGCCGTGTCGGTGTTAAAGGCCACACCATTTTTCTGAAAAGAGAAGCACAACTAAGAATAACTGCAAAAACGAGATGTGAGATTGCACAGAACAAAACAGGCAGCTTGGGAGCCTTCTCAAGCTGTGTGTGTGGGAGGACAATGTGTGTGTTGTGCTAAAGTGGCACATTCTGTTCGTGAGAGTGCTTGTGTGCATGTATGTGTTGGTGTGGGTGCACATGTTTGCAAACCCACCTGTGTGTGAGTGAACATGCATGTTTTTGTGTGTGTGTGTGTGTGTGTGTGTGTGTGTGTGTGTGTGTTTTTTTAAGTGGCAAAAAAAAAAAAAAAAAAAGTGGCAAAAGCAAACAAAAAACATGGCTTACCTACAGGACCAGTTAATATTATTTATATAATTATATCATTTGTATTTCTGACATCAAAAAAGGATTCCTTATTCTGGCCAAAATAATAACAAACAATAATATATTTCTTTTGGAATTATCATTGTTACTATGAGGGATCTTTAAAAAGGAAAAAAAGTACAAATAAAAAAGCACGACGGGACAATTTTAACCTGAAAAATTCTTTACTGTACTGATGGTAACACGGTTTGTTCTTACCTTCTCACTCACTATTCTGCACTTTGCAGTTAGTGTCTAAAACGATCATTCTCCTTATGCTGTGTCAGGTGTGCTTTTCCAGGCTCAGTAATGTTTACCACATTATATTTATCCCTGTCTGTTGCATGGACTTTATGAGCTGATTTGTCCTTCCTTGTTTTGCGAAATCTGTTTCGTCCAACGGAGTGCAACAAAAGAGTATAAATGGAAACCATCACAAAGCGGCGATCTGTGCCAAAACGGCGCGGTGCTGAGGGCCAAAAAACACAATCTCTTCGTGATGCTTCACTTAAATACACGGCCATTAAAAGGTTACACTAATTACAGAGAAGCATTTGTAAGTGGCACTCTGCTTTTGTGCAGTTACTGCTTCTGGACTAAAATGCTCATTTGTTGAGTTAAGAAGAGCGTTTAAGCTGCTCGAGCTGATGTTTAAATGATCTTGGGGACGCGCTGCTTGTGGTTTGACGTTTCTGGGCTTATTACGCTCTGCTGCATAATATATTTCGTGATAGCACAATATGTCTTGTGATAATCTCCTAACCCTGTGGAACCATATTACTTAAAGCGGAAGTAGGTAACCTGTATAAAAATAACTGTCATATTTGCAAAAACTCTCACAGTGCTTTGACAGTAGTGCATGAGACAGACAGTCTGTGAAAAAAATCTGGCTCTCTGGCTTCACCTAAGGCTCCTAATGCCATTTGTAAGAATCCCTCACAAAACAACCAATCAGAGCCAGGAGAAGAAACAGACTCTGACAAAGTGCCAATCACCGCTTGTGCACACGTGGAACCCCCCTCCCTGGATATAAAACTCTCTTCTAATCCCACTGACTTTAAAGCTTCTTTCATTGATGAGCCACTTTATTAAGCAAATTTATCTACACTCAATGTCCATTTCAACAGCTCTGCCCACCATATAGGTCAGAATTACAGACTGTTGTCCACTTATTTCTCTGCATTTAGGCCGTTAGTCATTGTTCAGGACCCCCACTGGAAAACCAGTGAACGGGTATTATTTGGGTGGTGGCTCATTCTCAGCACAGCAGCGACACTGATGTTAGCAGGTTGTCAGGTTAGCACAGAACTGCTGAGTTTTTAAACAGTGAGTCCCTCTACTGTCCACTTTATTAGACATGTCTAACCTATTCGTTCATGTAAAGTTACTGATGATTATCTCATGCTGCACAGTTTATGTTAGTCGTCCTCTAGTCTTCTATCAGTTTCTAGTCACAGGACACTGTTGATTGGATAGTTTTGATTAAAACTTCAGCACCACTGCTGTGTGTGATCCAGTCTGTGTGGAATACACACATACACACGCGTGCCAACATGCCACTACTTTACATCTCAATGACCCAAGTGTTCAAGTGGTCTCTCTCTCTCTCTCTCTCTCTTTATATATATATATATATATATATACTTATGTAGTATTAGTATTAGCAAGTAACAGGTTGGTTATTTATAAAAAACATGGAACATATTACTGTTATACAAGTACACACATATATAATACATAAAAGAAATGTATTTAGGTTAGATATTTATAAAACACATAGAACATATTACTGTTTACACAAGTACACTCCTATATCATACCTACAGGACATATATTTATAAAATGTATAATTCACATGGGATAAGTCCACATCCTGCATGTGTATATGCATACCTGCAGTAACGCCTGGAGTCTGGCAGGCTCCCAGTCTCGGAGGTAAAAGAGGCAGTCTCTGGGGTGATGTGCATGAAGACCTGTCACACTGCACTGGACCACTGCACACGTCTGCCAAAGACAGAGAGATAATTAAATAAAGGAAGAAAAAGAAGAGAGGAAAGAAGAAGAGAGCATGAGAGAATAGTGAGAGAGATGTGTGTTTTTGTGTGAGTGAGAGAGTGTGAGAGAGAGTGTGAGAGAGAGTGTGAGAGAGAGAGAGAGAGAGAGAGAGAGAGAGAGAGAGAGAGAGAGATGCAAAAACAACCCAATCCAATGCCCAAAATATGCAAGCAAACAGGCAAAACAGGCTGAACTGCATTCATGGGCTGATTATTTTTAATTAAACCACAACAAACAGCGACACATGTCACTGACCTGAGCTTTAGTGTCTTGAAGTCTGTTTATGAGTCTCCTGTGTGTTTTGCTCAGTATTTCTTTCTCCATATTTGTGTTTCTACGCATTTTGTCCCTTACCGGCTGCCTTAGCTGTGAGATCACACTGCTTGCTCTCTCATACCCATTTGTTAAGGTGACTCGCCCACCGCTCCTTCTCTGTATGCATTACAGAGGTGACTCAACCACAAAAATCTAAATTTTAAACCATCAATACTCGGCTCCTGATCAACCGATCGATAAACTGAACACAAGCGCGACAGGGCGGGGTCTAAGGGACGTTTTGATGTTTTAATTTTGCCAAAATTCTTTGGAGGAGAAGCAGCGCCAAAAAAATGGGTGTAATAAAAATGACAATAATAAAACTTAAGAGGAACGTAATCACACTAATAAAGAAATCGTTGTACACTGTTTTTCATCCCATTTTCTAAACTGTAGAACTACTGGTGAGCCATAGTACAAAATTAGCCCTTTTTACAATAGTGAAATATCACAATACATACTGTGTCTCTCGAAAAGATATTGTGATATTATATTTTTGCTGTATTGCTCACCTTTTGAGGAGAGAAACTCACCGTGTGGAAAGGGTTGTTGCAACCACTGCAGAACTGATACCGGCACTGAGAACAGCTGAAGTGCATACAGCCCCCACGGGCCAGAGCGTACTGGAACCTACAGTTAGGACAGGCTGCGAGAGAGAGAGAAAGAGAGAGAGGTAAGAGAGTTAAATCTGCGTTGTGTATTGCACTGTTTGTCACTGTACCACACTTTACTTCCATGTCACCATGTCACCACACTAGGGGTGCAACAAACACCTTTGTTATATTGAATTATTCCAACTATGATTTGAGTAATCGACTGATCTATGCTTCTTGCCATTACAGCATAGGCATAACTGAAAGGTCTGTCTGTGTAAGTATTTCTTTTTTCAACAAAAAATACTGAAGCCACACTTCACAGAAAGGACTGGGCATCCCTACACCGGAGAGTTTAGCAAGCAAACACTTTGTTATGCAGCATGTGTATAACAACAAAGGTGAAGTGAATTGAAACCCAGTTCTCTATTCTTGTCTCACCACTCTCCAAAGTGCCCGGTGGAACCATTATTATGTCAAGCCGAAGGCTACGCGCTGTTCCTTTCAGGTGGGAAAATACTGTCTGTACATTTGTTCACCAGTCGGTTTTCTTTAAGCCAGATAAAAGAATTTTAAGAGTTTGATTAGTTGTTTGACAATGATAACAGAAATTATAATGGACATTTAACAATCCACACACACTTGGTGTCTGCTGTATAGGCTATAGCCAGCCCTTGTGAAATCTGTAAAAAAGCTATAGAACTTGGCAAATTTCATTCTTATCAGCTGGAACATTCTATAGGCAGGGACCTAAACTTTCTAGGCCACTAGTTCTCAAACTATGGTACGTGTATCACCAGTGCTAGAGGTGCTCCCTCTAGAAGCCTCTTATATAATATATATATATATATTTGGTATACATTATATATTATAATACATAATATATTAAAGTTAATATATATATAAACTTCACTTAACACATAATACTATCAGAATTAATATACCTTAACTATAAGATCACTGTAATAGGATTTAAAATAAGTTAATAAGTTTTAACATTCTTATTAAGAATACATTTGTCTTGTGTGTGAACTGAGGGTAGTTGAATAGGGTAGGCTATGCTACTTTATTTTAACATCAGTCACAATGGTGGTACTAATTACTAATATTTTCTGTTGTGGTACGCAATCTAAAGAGTCTGAGAAGCACTGTTCTAGCCAGTTAGAAGGTCTTTTAGCATAAACATATTGTACTTCAGCATGCATATACGCATTTTAACTTTACAGCGGAATGGTGTGAAGACATTAATTCCCTCGTAATGTGTGACTGTTTGCTTTTCTACCACTAAATAAGTAAAAGAAATAAACATTACCCAATAACAGTAGGAGCATATTATGTTACTGTCCTGTTACTATACATGAGATCCTAGTTTTTTTTCAGAGGTACTTTGTCAAAAATGTAGAGAAAATACACTGTTTAGAGGATGATGAGTCACCCTCAGCATCCAAGATTTCCCTTGCTATGTTATCTCAAAGTCCAAAGACTCGTGTGTCAGCTGAATTGGGGTTTCTAAATTGACCGTAGGTGTGCGTGTGTGAGTGAATGGTGTGTGCGCCCAGTGATGGGCTTGTGCCCTGCCTTGGGCCCGTTGGCCACGGGACAGGCTCCAGGTACCCGCAACCCTTGTGTGGATTAAACGGTTACAGAAAACGAGTGAGAGAGAGAGAGAGTGAGTGTTATCTCAAGTGCTCACACAGGTGATGCAGCCTCCTTCTCATTTTACACAACCTATTTTCACCCCCAATGGTTTACAGATTTCCCTTGGCTTTATTATGACCAAGCCAACAAGGTTATATTCTGTCAATAATGTCAAGCAGCCGGTGAAACACTAGCAGACACTATGCTCTACATAACCCACAATATTTCAGGGTTTCTTTTTTCCATTACATTCATTTGTAGCTTGTAAATTAGCACTTACAAAAGTAAGCATACCGCCCTGAAGTTTCCCTCTAGATTCTAAATTTGCATTTGAAAATGAATACAGCTAAGCGTCTGTTAAATCAAGGAGTATTATTGCAGGCTTGTGAGCCCCCCCAGGCGGGTCTGGAGGGTTTTGGGGGGTGAGACTCACTGATGCCGTTGTCGCGCAGGTATCCTGCCAGGCCTTGCCGCTGATATTCTGGGTCATTCTCCCGCTTCCACAACTGGAACTGCTCACAGGACAGCCCAGCGTGCTGAACCTCCCACTACAGAGAGAGAAAAATGAAGAGAGAGATGAAACGGACTGCCCACTCACTCCTACCCCAGTAAACAGCATATGTAAACATACAAACAAAAAAACCTAAAGAAATACACTATATGGACTAAAGTATTGGGACGCCTGATCATTACACCAACAGGGACTCTAATAACATTACATTCAAATATATAGACTTTAATATGGAGCTGGTCCCCCTTTGGAGCTATAACAGCTTTCACTCTTCTTGGAAGGCTTTCCACAAGATTTTGGAGTGTTTCTGTGGGGGTAATTTGTGGGCCATTTGTTCTGTAGAGCATTTATGAGGTCAGGCACTGATGTTGGATGAGAAAGCCTGGCTCGCAATTTCCGTTCCAGTTCATCCCAAAGGTGTTGGATGGAGTTGAGGTCAGGGCTCTTTGCGGGCCAGTCAAGTGCTTCCACACCGAACTCATCCAACCATGTCTGCACTGGGGCACAGTCATGCTGGAATAGAAAAGGTTCTTCCCCAAACTGTGTCCACAAATTTGGAAGCACGGCATTGTCCAAAATGTCTTGGTATGCAGAAGCATTAAGATTGCCCTTCATTGGAAGTAAGGGGCCTAGTCCAAACCCTGAAAAACAGGAGTGTCCCAATACTTTTGTTCACATAGTGTACATCCTGTTTGCTGATTGTTGTTTTAACTATGATCATTATTATTGTTCTTGCTATAATTGTTGTTGATATCATCATGGTGTACATTTGGTTCTTTGGCCATACTGTTTTTAATACAACAAAGCTATCTTGAACTTAGTTAAACTGAGATAGAGAATAGGAGAGAGGGGTAAAAGAAGACAGCAGACTAACCCTCTCGTTGTCTGTGTGTGTACGTGTGTTTGTATACGCTTTGACTCTGCGTTAATACTCACAGGTTTCTTACACTGAGCGCAGAAGCTGTTCCTGCACTGCGGACAAGTGACCTTGAGCTGATCACCATCATAGATGAAACCGAATGAGCACTGTGAGCGAGAGAGCGAGAGTGAGAGCGCAAGAGCAAGAGAGAGAGAGAGAGAGAGAGAGAGAGAGAGAGAGAGAGAAATGAAGTTTTGTAGAAAATGTGTAATACTGTTCTCTATGCTCAGCACTTAGAAGGTCACTGTAACCCCAGCTACAATTGTTTTGAAGTGTTGCATCAGATTTGATAGCACTAAAGCAGTTCAGGGTGGTTTGGTGCAGAGCTGGATTTTTGGGGCCAACCAGCTTTCAGGAGGAGGCCAGTTTATCAGAGTCACTAAGATCACATTAAAAATAGTATTTTTTTTTCCCTGTTAAAGCACATTTTGTTTGTTTTGTATGCTTTTCCACATCCCTAGACAATTTTCTGTGATGACTGGTTAAAACAGAAAACCTATTGCAGATATCGCTGAAACCTGAAGCATGTGGAACAAAAACAAAGAATGGATCATTTTGAACTCTGCAATTAACCCTTCATAAACCTTTCAATTAGTCTTCATTTGTGCAGCAAACATTGTAACAGGTGTGTTTGTGGAATTTAACATGGATCTTCAGCGTGTTCACTACTAATGATGGGCCCAGTTGCGTCAGTATTAGGGGCAGAGTATTAACAGCTGTATGTTTGTGGCAGTGTGTTGTGAGTTGCATACTTACATGGCTGCACCAGAGAAACTTTGGGTCTTTTATGAGGGCCAGTTCGGTCAGCTTCTTGTGGAAGAGCTCATACACTTCTGGCTCTAAACACTCTCTCAACTGGGTGTACACACACACACACACACACACACACATTATTGTATGAACACCATTATAAAATATCAGATCTGGCTCTAAATTCTGCTTTAGGAAGAACAAGACTTTGGGCAACTGGATCCTCATTCCAAAGTTACGCTTTAGAGAGGTCTTTTACGCAGGCCATGGAATTCATGTCACCCACCTCTCACTCCCACCCCATCTGATATCTTCCAAGAAATCTAAAACTTCAGAATCTTTTTACGTCATTACTGAAGTCTGATTAATGATATGATTAAGGCTATAGATAATAGGCAAATGTGTGTTCAAAAATTGCTGGTTTGGTTAAATTAAATCAAACATCGGACCAACTGTTTAGCTGAGGACAGACAAAACAAGTGGACTGGGACCTCCAGACAAGCCAGCTACAATCTGCTGCATGCATGTGTTTATCTTCTATTCTCTGACTTTTGTAACAATAGAATTGATAGTTTTTTTTTTATTATTATTATTATTTTTTTAAGGTTGAGCCATGTTTAAAGCCATAATAAAACACTTGATATCCACATATTTGATTGCAAAGATCGGTTATGTGTGTGATGTTTTATGTTTTTACAGGGATTTCACTGTACTTGTGCAAACCCATAGCAAAACATGGCCTCTCGTGGCATATCGCCAGCCAAAACAAGACATAAATAAAACCATCAAGCCCCGAAAAAAACAGTAGAGCATGATTCCAAACATTCCTGTCACAATATCTGCCCAATCACTTGTGACTTTTACCTGTGTGACTTCTGTTTATATTTTTGGCTTCAACATTAAATGTGCCAGTTGACAGCTTAATCAGTTTTATAAATAATGAATAGTTGCAGTCTCAGTGGTGATGGGAGAGATACACTATATGGACAAAAGTATTGGGACACACCTGTGTTTCATGGTTTGGGCTAGGCCCCTTACTTCCATTGAAGGGCTTAATCTTAATGCTTCAGCATACCAAGACATTTTGGACAACGTCATGCTTCCAACTTTGTGGACATAGTTTGGGGAAGAACCTTTTCTATTCAAGCATGACTCTGCCCCAGAATGAATGGGCACAAATTCCCACAGAAACACTCCACAATCTTGTAGAAAGCCTCCCAAGAGAAGAGGAAGCTGTAATAGATGCAAAGGGGGGGACCAACTCCATATTAAAGTCTATGTATTTGAAAGCAGTCTACGTATTAAAAAAGCAATGTCATTAAAGTCCCTGTTGGTGGCGTCCCAATACTTTTGTCCATATTGCGTATCTTGTTCCTGTGTACCTGAATGTCCAGTGTGGAAAAGTAGCTGTTGAGGTGCTCGGGATCATTGATGTTGGGCTCACTGCACACAGGACACACCATGTCTCTTATGTGCTTATCCCTAACGGCTATGGTGAAGTGCTGCTTAAAGCAGCCGCTGCAGACAGAGCACTGACACGACGTCAGCGACTGCATCTGTGTGGGAGCAGAGAGTAGAGGCAAAAAATAAGAGAGAAAGAATATCAGAGACACATACTTTCTTACATTCAAAGAACATTCTAACTCTGTAACACAGAAAGTAAATGTAAATATTGTTAGAATCAGAATCAGAAAACTATGACTGCACAGACACAGAGAGAGAGAGACAAGGACAAGAACAATATAAATACAGTATGAGTCAAGCAAAAGTCAAAATAAACTCTCCAGAGACCCTTTAATATTTAGAAAATGCTTAGTACTAATTACACTATGCTATATACACAAAACGCTGTGGCCGGTAGTTTACTATTTAACACAAATCGTGCTTTGGAGTTGCACTCTATACCAAGACTGTTGTTACATGTAATAGTGACATAAGTAGTGATATATCACTAATCATGTGTAAATAGTCTTATCATGTGCAATAAGTAGTGATATTGCACATGGTAAGACTACTGGACATAATAAACAATTGCAAATTATAATAAACATATTGCACATAATGATAATGATTTAAGAAGAAGGGCTCACTGATTATAATATATCAGAATTATCTGCCTTTTTCCAGGTCACCAAAACAGCTCCGACGGACGGAATGCAGATCCACAATGCATTCATGTGCCATCACAAGCCACATGTTACAGAAGAAAGTGGAACTCATTGGTCCAGACTAGAGCCCGACCGATTTATCGGCAGGCCGATATTATCGGCCGATATTAGGCATTTTCCAAACTATTGGTATCGGCATTTATAATGGCCGATAAA
>JBBPCZ010118534.1:0-10455 GCA_037974445.1 Brycinus macrolepidotus
CCAGAGCTGTGGTACTCTCCCCAGCTTCAGGCTCAGGTTAAAGATGTGCACCATCACCCCACACAGTTGATCTGCGCGGAACTTGACAACCCTTGAGCTGATGCCATCTGGACCTGTCACAGCTGCTGATGTGGCCTGTCACAGCTGCTGTGTGCTCAGCTCTCATGAGTAGCAGCCTCTCTAAACACTAACCAGTCTGCGCACTCGAAACAGTCCTGAAGTGCTGAGATGGACCCCTCTGGCCACACCCTGAGCAGAGAGCTGTAGGCTGGGATCACTTTCACAGAGATGAGATTGGAATTGATACCATCAACTAAAATGCACTGGACCAAACGGAGGCTAGTCATGTAGCTACGGTTCCTTGTGCATAGGATGATTAGTTTTGTGCAGACTCCATAATTCAAGTCTTTGACACTGATATCAATATATGTGAAATTTACACAAATCGCTATTTGGCTCATTAATAAATGGGGCCCTGGACTACAATCAACAAAAGCTGAACATAAGATTTGAAGGGATGGATTCTGTAAGTGTTACAGAGAACAAACAGAATTTGGCCAACTGTTAAAATAAAGTAAAGTGGCCCCCTATTGTCACATGTGAACACACCACAGCACACACTGTGAACAGCCCAAAATTCTTTCTCTGCATTTAACCCACTCACCAACTAAAGCAGCAGGCGGCCACCAATGAGGGGCGCCCGGGGAGCAGCATGTGGGGATGGTACCTTGCTCAAGGGTACCTCAGAGGTGCCACTAGCAATTGGGATTCAAACCCACAACCTTCTGATTGCAGGGGGAACTCCCTAACCACTAGGCCACCAGCTACCCCAAGACCTTATGAAAGGAAAGAAAGATAAAAAATGCAAACCCACCTTACATTTTTCTTGATGCAGCTCAATTTGAATATCAGTTAGTTTTGACCTGAGATCTTCATTGGCTGCCTGTAAAGAAGATATGAGGGCTTCAGGCTTTTCGCCCTTAGGGCGCCCTTTTTTTGCCATTGAATCAAATGTTAGATGTCCTCACTTCTAAATGCTCTCACTTCTTCATTGTTTGGACACATTAAAATTAGGTTTCCAATTCCGTCTTTTCCTCATTGTTCTGGCAGACAGAACACCTGTGGAAAAATTATGATAACAAGAATTAGCATACAAACCTAGATTAAAAAAACAAAGCAAACCAACATGTATCTCTCCACCTCCTTAGTTACAGCTACTTTAAACTCTTGTTAACTTTGTATTGTTTCAATGCAACAGAATTATGACTTACAAAGTAATATCATGCAAACTTCAGAATGAGATGTTTACACGATGATTCAACCTTATACTATTTGTTAAAAAACAGAAAATTTGTAGCATTCAAAAACAGAGACGCACTCGTAGGTTATTAGCATATGTCCTGCTGAAGGTTATTTATACATTTAAAAAAAGACAATACAGAAGAACGTCAAAACCTATAGTGAAATTTAAACAAATAAATCACATTAATTCATTCTAATCCACCAATCATATTGACATAATCCTGGATTATGATCAGTGGTTAAAGGATTCCTGAAACAATCATTTGTAATAAATGGTCAAGGTGAAATGATGTCACTTCCTGTTTTGCTGCCGATGCTGAATTGCTGATGTCCAAGTGGTGCTTCATTGACAAATGGTACACGTTTGAGGGCAAGCCTGGTCTCTTGGCTCGAGATAGTATTTAACCTTCGCGGGAGGGTGCTGCTATTATTTCTTACAGCTTAGCCCATAGCCTGTCAGTTAGCCGGCAGTGCAGCTCAGATAGTCGCAGCTGACTAACCAGCACCAAGGCCAGGCAGCAGACAGACTAGCTAAACCGACTGTCTGCTAGCTGCCTTGGGTCGTTACTTAGGTTCCACTCCTAAAACCATTTTTGTTAATGAAATAAACATTGATCAGAATCTTGATGCCTTATGTCCTACTTCGACCTGGATTAGACCTAACGAGTTTGTTGCTCTAAATGAAGCCATCCCCACAGGCTACAACTATGTACACAATCCTAGACTAAGCGGTAGAGGGGGAAGCACAGGTACCATTTATAGAAGTGACCTAAGTATTAACCAGAAAACAGGTTTTATGTTCACATGCTTTGAAACTCTTTTTGTTAACATAACCAACCTAAATACAAATAAGATCTCTTTCTGTCTAATTATTGCCTACAGACCACCAGGGCCTCATACAGAGTTCTTGTAAGAATTTAGTTGTTTCCTAGCAAATTTAACACTACATAGCAATGAAATAATAATTGTTAGTGACTTTAATATCAAAAAGGATGGGACCCACTGAAATCTGCATTTGTCTCATATTCTAGATACTGTTGGTTTTACTCAAAATGTAATGGGGTTTAATCACTACTGCAGTCACACTCCTGATCCTGACTTTGTTAATGTGGATAGCACAGTTACTCTTCCACAGACCACAGTAATCTCAGATCACTACCTCATTACATATGAGCTAATGTAAGCACGTCGCCTTGCTTTTTTGCTATTAGTCGTACAATAACATCTGCCACTGCTCTTAGTTTTACTGAAAACTTCCCAGATATATCAGTCCAATTTGACACTCCATCTGGTCCAGCAGGCTTCGATAATGCTTACATTATACATGCTTAGAGAACTCTCGTCGATCAACAGTAGATTACATCACACCTTTAAGACACAAAAGAGTCAGACAGAAAAAGCTTGCACCCTGGTATAAGGATCAAAGACGAGCTTTAAAGCAAAAAGACTAGACTGTAAATGGAGTTTAAGTAAGCTGGAATCTTTCCACTCTGCCTGAAAGGACAGTCTTAGAGTCTACAGCAAAGCACTTATTGTGGCATGCTCTGTCTATCGTCTCTCATTGCATCTATCAAAAATAATCCCAGGTTTCTGTTCAGTACAATTTCAAAACTAGGTGCCTGTAAACTATAGTAGTGATGATTTTATGGACTTTTACAAGAATAAAGTCATTAGATGAAAAATTCAAAATCTGCTGCCTGATACAGTCGATGCACATACTGTTCAAAATTTCACCGTAGTAGGGAAGCTGACATCTTTTAATCCACTTCAACAAGCAAAACTCACTACAATTATTCTCTCTTAAAAAATCTTCTACCTGTACATTTGATTCTGTTCCTAAAAGTCTGCTTAAAGAAGTCTTACCAGTAATATTTGGACCTCTCCTATCAGTATTAAATTCCTCACTTATTGGTATTGGTAACTCCTCAGTATTGGTTATCTACCAAATGTCTATTTGCAATCTACCACTTCTATTTAAGATTTTAGAGAAAATTGTAGCCCAACAGTCATGTTCGCTAATGCATAAGACCTGTATATATGAAAAATTCCAATCTGGATTCCAGTCTCATCACAGCTCCAAACCAACCCCAGCAGAGATAGTAGTGTGGCATTTGACACCACTGACCACACTACTCTATTAGACAGACTAGAAAACCTGGTCGGAGTCACAGGAATAGCCTTATCCTGGTTTAAATCATACCTGACTGACCGCTATCAGTTTGTAAGTGTGAACGGGGAATCATCAGCGCACACCAAAGCAAAATTTGGTGTCCCGCAAGCTTCTGTCTCAGGACCTCTATTAATTACCTTGTACATGCTGCCATTGGGTATGATTATCTAAAAACATGGTATTAGCTTCCACTGCTACGCAGATGATACACAACTTTATATTTCTGCCAATCCAGATGTTAAACATGGATTAAATAAGACTGCGGACTGCATTAAATATATAAAATCTGCTTGTGACATAACTTTCTCTTACTCATTGACTTCACTGGCTTCCAATCTAATTTTTCTATAGAGACTCTCCTTCTCTCTCTCTCTCTGGGTCGATCAAAGAAGGATGGGTCCCCCTTTTGAGTTTCTGAGGTTTCTTCCTTCAGCTTTGGAGAGTTTTTCCTCACCGCTGTCTCCCTTGCCTTGCTCACCAGGGGTTCAGACTTAGATTATGTAAAGTTGCTTTGTGACAACATTGGTTGTAAAAAGTGCTATATAAATAAAACTGAATTGAATTGAATAGTGCTGTCAGGGTTCATAACACTCTTACTTAGGCTTGCTGCTATTGTGTTGCCACCGACCCAACTCACATTGTCCTAGTAGCTTTGTCCACAAGGTCTGACTCTCTGCTATTCTTTTACCAATTAGAATTAATGATAAAAGTCAGGAAAATTAGTTATTCTATTAAAAATTAATGCGACCAGGGCTCACATCGAGCAGAACAAACATCATAACATTTCCATTCTTGCATTCCCACTCCAACAGTGCTACATCATTCAGAAGCAAATTAGGTAATATTAAACAGTAGGTTTACCTGGTAGTTGTTTTTATTAATAAAAACATGTCCACTATGGAAATTATGGAATTTGACTGTTTGTGAATTAGTAAATACGTCCCATATGTAACTATAAAATAGCCTACAATATTTTACCAGAGATTATTAGGAAAATAAACTGATGTTTATAAATTTCAAAAATAACGTTTCTGTTATGAAACAGTTAATAATAATTCCATTTTTGGTTGCCTTTTCTTCCTAGCAAAGGACTGTACATTCCCTAATTGTTCCTTGAACCGTTTCAGAGTCCTGGTTGTTACCAAAAAGAAACAAACCCTCAAAAGTGGCTTCCCATCAGTTACTCACAACAAACTAAAAAAATGGAATAATTTTTAAAATAGGTCATTTGAAAGCATTCCCAAAACTGTCTTTGTTAGAACGCTCAAGCACAGAATTGTAATATGTTTAGGTTAAAACACCCAGTCTTTGGGGAACATTATGCTCTGGATGACAAGATGCTCTGATTAAAACTAATCATCAGATACAGAGCAGAGAAAAAATGCAACATTGACTGGAGTGAGATTCATTAGGTGTTAGCTGGGCCTAAAACATGCTACTATAAAGATCATGCCTACACTCTTAAAAAGAAATGGTTCCTAAATTATGCAGATGTATGATTTTAAATAAAAGGCAGCTATAGAACATAATACTGGGGTATTTCAACCTTCATAATCCCTTTATAATGGATGTGCAGTGTGTGAATGAGTGCCTCTCATTACAGACTCATCCATCAAGAAGTTACTTGGAGAAACAAAAGTTGTTTAATCCAAAGAACCTTTTCTGGAACCTGCTAAAATATTTCCATGATTATATTATCAGATTTATGAATCTGTTTAAGGCAATATGAGGATGAAAATAACTTCAAAGTAGTAGTGGGAGGAGTGATATCAACAGTGCATCACGCTGACTGAATGCAGTGTTCTCCACCCCACTGGAATTGCATTCATGCAGATTATTCAAGCACTAGAATAATATAACCGCTGTACCACAACTGTGCCCCTGCACTTTGATAATACAAAATATCTCACTCCAAGTGATATCACTCAAGTGGATATGCATGGGTTATCTGATATAGCTTACATATTTAGATATGACAAACAACATGGTTACCCATGGCCCACTGGGACCACACGGCAGTATGGCTGCCTGTTGCCTTGGTAACATGAGCAGTGTGCGGCAATCTCCCACGCACATGATGCGTAGTGGAGGGACACACATACCCTTCTCTAAGGTCCTGACTATAAGCAGTTAAGAACCCATATTAGCTCAGTTGATAAAGCAAACAGCAAACCACACAAAGCATGCTTAGGATTTCCTTAATTTACTTATAGATTTACATTCCTGTTACTTCATTATTTTAGTAGTTTCAATAAAAAATAACACAACAGAGAAGACAGATAGAGAGAAAGAGAGAGAGAGAGAGAGAAAATGCTATTGCTGAGTTGTTTGTAACTGTAGCTTTTACACAGTAAAAATGACTAAACATTTCAAATTAAAATTTGAAAAGAATTTGGAAAAACTTTTATAAACCTTCTTCTGCATCTATTTACATAACCAGTTTATAATCAGTATGACATAATGCTGTTATTGCTGGCTAGTATACCTTTGTATCTCTGAGCAGACTTTCTCTACCTACTGTAAAGATGATTTTAAATTCGTCAAGTTAGAAACAATACAAATATGGAATACAAGGTGTAAGTTAGGTGTACCAATTAACTGCCTACTTAAGCCCTAATATACTAAAGCTTTGTTCATGTAAAGACGTGATAACACTTGCCAAAATGTCTAAGAAAGTCTAAGGAGGGTTGTACCTTACGACATTCACTTGCTCACTGAAATATCCATCCATCCACCAATTATCTGAGCTGCTTATTGTCAGCCAGGGTCGGGCGAGGTGTCAGAGCCTATCCTTGTAGTCATAGAGCGAAAGGCAGAGAAACAACCCGGACAGGTCGCCAGTCCATAACAGCGCACACACACATTCATGTACCCACTGACATCTAGGTGCAATTTCAACATTCAATATTCAAGATTCTCCAATTCACTTGACATGACTAAGGGAAGAAACCAGAACTCCAGGTAGAAATATATGGGACATCAGCATCGGCTAACAATTCTAATATTGGTGCATTATCCCTTAAGCCTTTAAGTCTATCTTTAACTCACTATTCAATATTACTCCTATTTCAGCCCACTATTCAATAGGATACCATTCAATAGGATACCACGCACTGTTACATATGAAATCTACAGTTCTACAGTAGAATACAAAAATAACGTAACTAAGGGATTGCCTAAAAAGTATTTTATTGCCTTTGAATATTGGCTATATATATGTGTATTCAGTAGGCACTGTGAGTACAATGCTGTTCAACAGGTGGCAACACCCCCAGAAATGCTAGGCAAGGATCACCTCACAGATTGGGTGGAGTCTGTTCTATTCTAAGGACTATAAACGCTGGTCAACCCCCACATTCTGCTCCCTTCTCAGTTTGCTCCACGGCGGACGCATGCTAAAAAGGAGGAAGACATCATCCTTTGTCTGCAGGACAAAGAACTCACCTTCCAAACAAAGAACAAAGGACTTGCTTAAGTTTCAGTAACTCAGCCAAAGTTTAGCTTAAACATCTGATCATCATCGGAATAAGCCGTCAACCAAGTCAAGCTTTCAACAGGCATTTACGCGGCCTTTGATTAGGTGAAGCGATCAAGTCCTTCATCAGAAGCTCCATTCCTGGACAATGGACCAAATGATTCCCAGCACGACTGGACGAACCAAAATCTGCACTCCGAAATTCCCTTCAAACTTCCACAGAAATTTTGTGAGGATGACGGACTGAACTTTAGATATTTGCAAAAATATCTAACCAGGTGAGATTGAACCTTACTATCTGGTCACAACATAGTGTAGCTCAACTTCATAAACAAATGCTGAAAACTTTTGTGCCTGTGTTTATGTTCACATTTTAAACTGTGTTTTGAAGAATCTATACTCAGATTAATATGTACAGCGACAGAGTCTTTGCATGTGACTGTCCATTTACTAATCATAGTAAATCTTGGCACTCCTGAGAATTCCTAAGCTCTGTAATTATAAAGCTAAACACCATTAGTTTTATAAGGCTGAAGTCATTCTCAGTTTAAAACGCATGTTTTAAACTCAGTACAGACTAGATAAAGCTCAGCTGATGCCACTTTTTCTTTGTCTCCAGAGACAAAGGATTGCATTCCACCCGCGAGCGCCATTTTTACTATTCAAACTCGCGCCTTTTTCCTTCCCTGTCTAAACACGCAGACAGGAACGGAAAACTCATCCTCCCCTCTTTCTTCCGTGTGCACGCCAAAGCGCACACGCTGTCTTTCTCGCTCACTATTTCTCTCACATGCGCAAATACATACACACACACACGCGCGCGCAATCAAACATGTACACACCTGAGCATGCACGAAGCATGCTCAGCCACACTCATTAAATCAGTCGCTTTTCCCTGTTAATACTCATATTAGTTTGATTATTTTATTTGTGTTTTAGAAATAGATTGTGTATATAAATGGGTCAGAAAAACAGAAAAAAAGGCAGGAAAATTGTCAATTTTTTTTTTCCAAATGGTTTTTAACCATGCCTCATTATTAGTATACTTATCATTACCGAAATTATCAATCTAATTTCCAAAACCTCTGTATCATTATGTTAATTTAATAAATAAAAAATAGTAGTTTGCTTTTAAACACACATACAAAATTTAGATGTTCTTTCAGGGGTAATGACAGAAATCAGTCAAAATCAAATAAAAATGTGAATTTAAAAATAGACAGCTTCAAATAACTGAGCATGCCTGTTAATAATCTGAGCATGAATGTTAATAATAATTTTTAAAAATGTTAAAATGTATTGGGTTTCTTAAGGGTCTTGATGTTTTCAGACTCTTGCAGTAATGAAATTTTTAAGGATGTTTTGGGAAATGTGTTAAATTTTCAGAAAAAAAAAATTAAATTTACCCTTACAAACAATTCAGACCTTGTTATTATTGGGTAAAAAAGAAATTTGTTGATGCAAGTCTTTTTAAAAATTTCATGTTCGAAATCTCTGAAAACAAGATTTCATGAGAATCACCCATTTAAAATTGTTGTGATTCGTAGCTTAGCAGGCTACTCAGCTCAGCACTGTGATCAGCATTGCTTTCAACATAATGATCACTGGTTCTTTCCTGAGAAATAACCAGGCAAACTGACAACGAAATATTTTGTTTTATGATTCTAGGTGCATGTAGCTTGCAGCAAGAAAATGTCTTGCGCATGACCCTTGATAACTGTCTGTATGACAAAACTGTATGACTGTGTGTCGTCGTGTATGGCCAAATTAATGGTGAGAAGATTTGAGTTTCTGTGAGCTGGTGGATCTTCTCATGCTGTTTTTTTTTTAGCTTCCTCAGCAACACCTTAGCAGTGGCTAAAAAAAAACAAATGATAACTTTGTCATCCTTGGTACTCAGTGTGTTCCTTTCTATTTCCTCTACACTGATTTTGAGTGTTAAAAAGTAGTACTCTTTTGTGGAAATTTCAGTTTTCAGTTGATCAGATCACATAATGCTCAGGCATACAAAAACATAAATAAAATTATATAACCCTGCTGTTTGCATCAACATCTCTCGGTGAGGGACCATAAAATTAGACCTTGACATTACAGTGAAACCTGAGTTGTACTATGTGAGTAAAGCTTGTCTGAAAAAATTACAGTAACATTACTGTGCATATTTAGTATTGTAGTACACCAGCCTAACAACCTAACTTGATTTTTAGGTAAGTATAAAGTTGCAGTGTCTATAGATTTCTCATTATTCACTATTACTATTATAAATGACATAGAGAAAACCCAATACTAAGCTATGACATCTGGAAATGAATGTCACACTATCACACACGGGCCACTGTCACTAATGCTGTATTAACCCAGAAACAGCTGAAGAAGCATAAGCCACTGGATGCCAAAAGTCTGTGTTCCCTAATCCCCCACCTCCAGCCCCACCCCCACCTCCAGCTCACGGACATACAGATTTGGTCATTCTCAAGGCCTGCTGTGGCAGCGTGATCCCATACTGGATGGACATCCTTGCTATATCCATCGGCCTCTACGGTTGTCATTTTTAACAAGTGTCTCAATTAAACAAATGGATGTTGCAAGTGTCATCCTATTAGGTACTGTATGTTCACCCACATGCATTTGGCTTTTCTACTAGGAGAAATGATTATTGAGCAAAGGACATGTGTATTAATGCACCAACTGAAAATGTAAACTCAACTCAAATTCAATTTTCAATTGACCGTGATCTTTTACATTTGCTCGTGTATATGAAAGTGAAACTAAGGAGATCTGAGTGTCGCGCTGGGATTCCTTTGTTACACCGGCTGACCTAATCAGCCAAACAGTGAAGACTGCACAGGTTAAACTAACTGGAAAGTATAATGTGTACAGTGTTAAGCTTTAACTAAACAGAACAGTGGCCAGATGCAAAGTCTTACTTTAAGACGAATTTTCATTCATTGGTGTGCAGAAGGCTGAGCGGCTCTCAGGGCTGAGCGGCAATCCCAGGGAAAGTCTAACTGATGCAGGAACAGAAGAATTCGTGAAGGTTTTGCCATCCACAAACCCTGAAATCAACTGTTCGCCTTACAGTAGAAAAACTTTGGCTTGCTGAAAATAAACACGGTTTGGATATTAGGAAATTTAGTCTTGTTGCACGGGGCCTGAGTGCAGAACAAAGACCTTGGTTCTTCCACGAAGAGGATGGCTGCACGCACGTAGTCTCGCTTATTGGCCTCACTGTAGTGGTAAGTTCTGAGAGCAAAGAATAATGGCTTGCAGTGATTTTTAAAACTTTTACTTGTAATGATGTTTGATGTATGAATACCATATATATTGTTGGGGTAATTTTACATATATTTCGTAATTTTACATATATTTCTTTGTAATCATGTAATGGTAAGGGAGAAATCAGTATAAGCAGTATAATATGATTCTCTTATGTGATTTTCTGATGATTCATCCTTCGTCTCCTGACGAGGTCAGTAAACAGGGTTAATCAGTAGTACAAAGAACATGA
>JBBPCZ010118614.1:0-10451 GCA_037974445.1 Brycinus macrolepidotus
TATGTGTGTGTATATATATATATATATATATATATATATATCACGTCTAAAATATCACTTCAACGCAAAGCATTTAGGAGCTAACCCGGAGGTCCGAGCCACCACAGCCCGATACCAGCGCCAACGGCCAGCCTCGGCCGGCCACACTCGACCAGGCACTCAGACCCAAACTGAGCAAGTCTTCCTGTGACCCACCAACTAACTCCCTGACAAAATGGTCTCTGTTGCTGAGTTTATTTTGAGATGTCTTGTATGCATGGGTGCCGGAACCACTATATTAGGGGGAGACATGTCCCCCACACTTTTAAAAACCATTTGTTTTGTTTCCCCCCCACTTATCCACACAGTGATTTGTATGAGTGAAACACGTGAGACGCCGAGTGCAGCGCGCACCGTTCCCCCCGGGAAAAGACTATGCTACAGCTATCACCCCACCCGTTCCAAATCCCCCAACAGTGCCCTTCCCCACCCCACATTAAAATGCTTCTGACGCCCGTGCTTGTATGTACATTGTCTTAAACTGCACCTTATAGATGGACATAGTTCTGTCATTGTTCTTGCTGAAGCTTTTTTTTTCCCCCTCAGCATATTAGGTCATATTTTTGATTGCTGTGACCATTACTGCACGTGAACAGTGCAAAAACAGTTATTAAATAAAAGAGACGTTGAAAGTCTATAATGTTGATTATTAATTAACTCATATGCCAAAATTCATTTCAATTTTTAAATACTTTTACAGCAAAAATGTGTGTGATTAATTTAGATTAATTAATCAGGGAGCTTGTAATTAATTAGATGAATTTTTTTTAATCACTTTTTAATCGCTTGACATATATATATATATATAAAACATATATATACTGTTAGGCGAGGGGCCAGAGCACCCTCATAGGTCCGTAGGACTGACCATGGGGCTCCTTCCTTGACGAGAGCCAGGTGAGCGGCGTTAAAGGAAGAAACCAGGACTCTTTAAAACACAGGCTCTCTGGTAGAGTAGGAAGAAAGGAAAAAAGACTAGAGAAAACAAGACTGAAGGACTATGAGAGGAAGGTGTGGCTAGAGAGCAGGGAGAACGGCCAGAAAGAGGAGAGAGTAGGTAGGAGAGGAGAGTCCGTGTTGTATTTTTGTTTATGATTTGGTAACCTGTCATGTCTTTTGTTTAAATAAAGCTCCGCTGTGCACCTGCTCCGGTGTCTCTGTATGTTCCTGGATTGGGATTAGGCTTCCCAGCCTGTGGGCGTTGGCCGTTCCCCGGGCCGCACATCACAATATATATATATACGCACACATGTATCTTGTATTGGGGGTCCAGGCTGGCAGGTGTAATTTGTCATAACTTAATTATGAGGAATATAATGTAAATTGTACCAAAATAATACAATTGAGTATGGTTCTTGAATGGTTTGCTGAAGACCTTTTAACAGATTTGAATCAGTGTCTAAGACTTTCACCTGTACTCTTACCTCTTTTGCTTTTCAGACCTGCTGGAGTATGATGTCCTGGAGCTGGACGCAGCACTGTCTTGTCCCGGCCTCAGGGACGAAACGTGCGCTCACTGGGATCACACAGTGCAGCTGTTTGTGTGCTGCGACCGTTTCAGCCCATACTGCAACCTGGAGCTGGGCCGCTGGATCACCGCCTTCCGCAGGTACACAGTCATTTACACAACCACACAGCCCTTCTCTCATAACACAGCATTATATACTTTTCACTCACAGCTGTAAGGACCTGGAATTATGTTGTGCAGTGTTTGTGTTTTTTAATCCTAGTTTATTTATTTATTTATTTTGGTATTACAAATTGGTAATGGGCTGTTAAGTGATTAAAAATTGCATTCTCTGAGATTAACAAATCTAAATTAATCGCATACGTCAATTTTTGCTGGGAAAGTGTTCAAAATAAAAAAATATTTAAGTCCAAATGAATTTTGGAAGATGAGTGAATAAATGAGTAATCAACATTATAGATTTCTCTTATTATAACTTTTTAAAATTTTTATTATCATTTTGCAAGGGAGTTAGTTGGTCACAGGTACATTTACTCAGTGTGGCTTGACAGTGCTACCATTAGCATCAGGGGCTAGCTAACCCCGGGTTCGCCCCTGAGTGCTTTGTGTCGAGCTGATATTTCAGACTTGAAGCACTCTGATGGTAAGGAAATTCCTAATTGCAGAAATTGCAGAGAACGATGCTCCTATCAGTTCTAGTGTTTTGTTCACTGGGCCAAGGAGTGTGTGTTCATCTGCCTCCTTCATTTTACAAACCCACACACACACGTACGTATATGTGTGTGTGTATGTGTATGTGTATTTAAATATATACGTGTGTGCTATATATATTAGGGCATTAACAGAAAAGCCGACCCGTCGACATGTCAGAGGCACAAGTCGACGACCCCTGAGAGAAGTCGACGAGTCATGTTTTTTTCCTCTCTCTGTGTGCGCGCTTGTGTACTCAGTGCAGTCTCTGCCTCTGATTGGCTTATGCTCACATGCGTTCTTTGACTTAACCAGTTATTAAAGTCACTTAATAAAAGGGGCGGTACCGTTGGCGCTTGGAGGATAATCTAAACACAAGACGAGAGACACAGCAGCAGAGGCAGTAGGTGACAGATGCACATCACGTGTATAGAGATACTTCAATCTAGACCACACAAACAGCATGGTGACCTGCACAATCTGCAAGTCGGTGGTAAAGTACAGTAAAAGTACTAGCGTTATGCACGGCCATCTGAAACGGCATCCGCTAATGCCTACATTGTTTATGTCCTTGTTTTGGCAGGGGTACAGGGCGCTGGCTGACGGATGTGTCGCCCCTCCTCGCGCTGCTGAATGGTGAGCGCTGTGCCTTGACAATGAAGACCGTCCCCTGGGCGATGCCTTGGATGACGTCCTTGAACCTGCGCTTCAGCTTTAGTAACCACTCAGGTCAGAACAACCCAGTCTCAACTGACCACAGAGGTTCCGCCACTCCGGCCACACCAGAACTCTGATAACTGTAACTGTATGAATAGGTCATGATGAACAGTATGCAGGAATGAAATAAAGGAGGGTACTGACAGTCAGCTGGGTATTGGAAGGAAGAGATTGTTAAAGAAAACCCCTGCAGTTACAATTACAGTCATGTCTGCGATTATGGTTATATTCAGCAAGGCTGAAACTTGCAGTGTTCCTGTAACACTCCAGGAGCTCCTCTAATGGAGGTAAGATTGGAGAAAATTTTAAGATTACACCAATTTCCCTTTCTGTTGAGGGGCAGGAGTCCACGCCTGCTGTTGTTATGCAGTGTGGTTGAATCAGATCAGTACAGATCACACACTTACAGTAATACTCATGCTTTTTTAGGACTAATCCCTCCCTCCATTGCGATCACCATGGACAGCATGTTTCCCTGTACTTAAATGGGGGGAAAAACAAAACAAACACTGTTCATTGGAAACAACTTTGTGGTGCATTCTCTCAATAAATGTTAATGTATTAAACATAAATGTAAATACCGTAATATTGTATTTTTGTAAATATAATTTCAAATCAGAGGAGGGACTAGTTTTCCAGAAGAATTTTTGGTCATTCGTTACCAGTGTAGTGGTGTAGACCGGAGTTTTCTCAGGCTTGGTATCACATTTTTTGGATTAAATTTAATTAGCAGAGCTTTGGTAAGACATTCTCTGTAAGATGTATTTTTTTTCTTAGAGAGTAAAGATTGATCCTTACTGGATCATTTGGCCAATGTAACGTTGTTGTATTGACTGAAGGACTACACATACACATACAAATACATGTGTTAAAGTACAGTAAAAATACAGCGTTATGCACGGCCGTCTGAAATAGCATCCGCTAGCTAACATGTGTGCTGCTCGCCCTGCAGGGAGGCGTCAAGTCCAGAGGAGCTGAGTGGCTCTAATGCATTAACGACATCAGATTTTTTCAGGTCGACTTATGTGTCAATAAAGTCGAAGTCGAGTCGACAAGTCGTCTGATGACGTCATCACACAAACGCAGCGGAGGAATCCAGGTGTCCAACAATGAGCAACTTTTATTAAAGTTCTCTGTAACATTAACAGTCAACATGACAATTAAACTAAACAAAACAAAGGCTAATACCTTGAATTTTCTGGTAAATTTAAGTGCACAACAGAAAGTGGGAACAGCATAAGCCACGGCATCCACTCAGCTCCTCTGGACTGGACAACTCCCTGCAGTGCTAGCATCACCCATGTTAGCTAGCGGATGCCGTGCATATCACTAGTACTTTTACTGTACTTTCACACCAACTTGCAGATTGTGCAGGTCACCGTGCTGTTTGTGTGGTCTAGATTGAAGTATCTCTATGCACGTGATGTGCATCTGTCACCTACTGCCTCTGCTACCGTGTCTCTTGTCTTGTGTTTAAATTGTCCTCCACGCGCCAACGGTACCGCCCCTTTTATGAAGTGTCTGTAATAATTGGTTAAGTCAAGGAACACGTGTCACCGTAAGCCAATCAGAGGCAGAGACTGCACTGAGTACACAAGCGCGCACACAGAGAGGAAAAAAACACACGACTCGTCGACTTCTGCTTGTGACGTCGACGGGTCGGCTTTTCTGTTAATGCCCTACTCACTACACGTTATTACATGAAATAGTTACCCACAATAGGTTTTAAATTGTAAATAAAATTGCTATATTTTGTTGTAGACATTATGACTTCGGTGCCATTTACCACCATAGTAACGAAACCTTTGAACCATTTCACTTCAAACCCAGTCTGAATTACTTTGTTTACTTAAATTGTGCAGAAATTTTAAAACGTTTGTGGAGTTTCCCCTACACCATTGTGATAGTCTTGCATCTCTAGTATTCGTGTACAATTTGAGCATATTTTGATCTTTTTATTGTACAGGGAAGTCCTCAAAGAAGCTTTATCCATTCAAGCTGATCTCACTGTACAATGGTGGGACCTTCGACAGGGACTACAACAAGAGATTCCAGGAGATCAAGTTTGACATTCCAGCTTCAACAAAGAAGGTGGACCAATGTGAATTTTTTGACAGTATTTGACTTTACAGTTTATAGAATTTCTCTGGGAGAGAAAATTGTCTGTGTGTGCGCGCGTGTGCTTTAGGTGGAACTGTATGCCGTTATCACCGGCCATGGTAGTGATGATAACGGATGTGGCGAGTTCTGTGTGACATCCCACTACTTCCTTGTCAACAGCATGTACAACAACTCCCGCATATTTGACTCAGCTGGTGAGTGAGACTCTAATCAACTCTGGGACTTTATCATTTGTAGGCATACCAAAAAAATGTGTATTTGTTTTACAATCAGACCTGTGCAGAATCATTTCTTTTTTATAATTGATATACATGCTGTTCTGCCTTAAACAAACAACTTTCACCACAACTGCCTCTGTAAACACTAATTATTATATACTGCTCATTCTCTGTCCTGCAGCTGCAATTATTTGCAGTTATTTATTGCTGTCTAGATCCATTCAGCATTTTTGCTCACCTAACGACTCCACTGACAGAAGTACAGTATTTGTTGTAGTACTGTTTTTATTCAAATGTCAACTGCACTAAATGTCTTGTCCTGTTGTTTTGTTGCTCTTGTGTTTTTCTTGCTCCCCCTCTCTCTTGCTGTCTTTGCACTTTGTGTATTTTGTGGTGTCTGCACTTATGTAGTCTTGTGATGTTTGTGTTTTTGTTCTTTGTGTTGCACTATCCTGAAGTAATGTTGTTAACTTTCACTTTGCACTGTGTATATGGCTGAAATGATGATAAACCTTGATATATATTACATTACATACACACTATATAATCTCTTTTATTTAGAGTGGCAGTAATATGGAACTGACTGTAGCTTTGTTTAATTGTGAGCTATAACCTGAGCTGCAGCATCTTGGTTGTGGGTCAAATTGTGTTAAATAAGTAAAGAAATGACATGCTCAGTTTTTCACTGTTTAAAATATTTTATGATGGTGTGTATATAGGATCGGCCCTGGGCTGTGCTCTGCGAGTGGGTGAAGGAGGAGTGCCCAACGAGCACGGAACGTGGCTGTACGGCCGTGGTGGCTGGTGTGATGGCCTGCAGGTCAACCCATGGAGGATCGATATCACTTCACAGGTGGAGCTTACCACTGATGAAAAAATGAATTTGTCTTTGTTGTAAGGCCACCTGAAGTGTAACAAGTAATGCCGGCTAATAGGGCTGCACAATATGGACAAAATCTTAGTATTGCAGTTATACTGCTACATTTTGTAATGCCTTTGAATATATCAGAGGCTCCATATCATCAGTTTTCCATAAGGATTGAAGTGTGTAAATATTGTTAGTTTCAAAATATACTTTCCTTCCCCAGTCAATTCATTCCATATATAAAAATGAAGCTGCAAAAACAGCTTATTTTTCAGATCATTTTGTCACAAAACCAACGTATTTACATAAATTTCCTTATTAAGCCCACCACAGTTTAGTCACACTCATTCATGCTGAAGTTCTAAGGAGAGTTTCAGTCCCCATGTTGCTGCAATACAGAGCAACAAAACTGAAATATGATCATTTACATAAATCAGTCTTAAAGGCACAGCCTGCTTTTTTCTGAGGGATAAACATATGTTGAAAGATGGTCACGGATGAATGAATTATGATGAATTATGAATTCAATTTTTGGTTCACCAACCCACACAAATGTCCTGGGAAAATGAAATACATAGAAAATGTAGAAAATGAGCCCTTTAAAAACACCTCAGTCAATCAGTGTCTTTAATGGCTTGAATTTTTTGGGATTACATGAATACCACATTTGGAGCTGTGATTGGTCACCATGCTAAAAAACATTGTGCTTGGGAAAAGAATAATTTACAAATTGCAGGCTTGTGCAGTAACAGTATTGCAGAGACCAAAACTGTGATAATAATTGAAAGATGATGAACTGTGCAGCCCTAGAGGCTAATAAGCCACCACATTTTGCAACCTGCATGCCTAATTTCACACACTTGCTTCAAACCACATATATTTCATCTCAAATTTACTATTTATACCCATTGCTTGAACATCTGCTAATGTAAAACTTCTCAATCCATTAATCACAAAATACTCACACAATGGAAAAGGCAGCTGGTGTCTCCAAAAATAGTTATTTTCCTAATTAACTAGTCTCATAAAACTCAAAATATGGTTTTGACCTGTTGAGAAGTCTAGGGAAGTACTGGGATGCCTTGGGACATGGGGTCAGTGGATTGCTTGAAGTGCTAAATTGTAATCCACTGCTGTAGGATTGAGAGCGTCGGGTTCAGCCTGTGTTTTTGAAGCCAGTGAGCTGAAGTGCCTTTGGTCACTGGATTAAAAGCTGCCTTTAATGAAGCCTTCAAAGCCCCATAGACCCACCGTGGGCTTTTTTTTTTTTACAATGGATTACAGGTGTATTAAATACAAAGTGGAGCAGTGGAGACAGTATTCACGTTGCATCATAGTGTCCAAGCCTTCAGCATGGATTTATGTTTCCTACTGTGATATGTCATGCTGCTCGAGTTGGCATTTCTAAGAAGTATGCAATATGTTGCAATATGTTTAGATTCTATTGGGATTTATTTATTTAAAAATGCACAGTGGTCAGTCTGTATGCAAGAATTTCACATGTGAAGGTCATTGATGCTATTGTGTATGAAATGGTTGTAACTAAATATGGACCATGATGAATAATAACATATTATAGAAGTAATTAATGTTAAAGACATAACTGAAAAACATTTGAGATTACATATGAAGTGAAATTATACTGCAAATCTAGCGTTAAACCCTTTTTTCAGGGGGTCCTTGTAGCCGTTCCGTTGGTGAAGTGGCAACTTAATTTTGATTTAAATTAAAATATTCAAGTTTTTTTTTTTTTTTACATACAGTACAAAACAGTCATACATTGTATTTTATGCTTTGAAAGCATTAATGGGTACTTATGTACTGCACATAGCTAGCTAGTGTTTTGCTATGTGCCAGCTTAGCTAGTCTTGCTAACAGTCACAGTATACCCATTTATACAACATGAATTAAATAGTTATAGGCTAACTACTTAAAGTATATTTAAAGTTAAATTACACTGTGGGTGTGTGTAAAATGAAATTATTCTATGGGTGTTCAGTATTTGCTGGTATTTGTTTGCTAACAGCTACAGAACCTATTCAGACTACGTTACAACTCTATATGATGTCATTTCACCTCAGATATATATTTAATCAATCGATGTTACTGACTGATGTGTATTTTGTTACGTATATATGCAGCTATATAAATGTTTGTTACGAGCTAGTCCTGCTAACAGCTAGTCGCCATATACCCACACTCACTCTTTCATATTTGACTCTAATTAGAGTATATCTCAAGTAAAATGACATTAATGGATGTAATGTTACTGGAGGATGGATATTCAGTTATGTGTATATGTAACTATAGAAATATTTGTTTCTGTGTGCTACCTCGTCTTGCTAACAGTCATGGTATACCCACTCCCACTACTTCGGACTTGACTTGATTAAAGTATCTTAAATCTTAGAAATGATATAGATGTAATTTTACTGGGTGCTGGATGTATATATATATCTACAGATTTATAAATGTTTGTTGCAGTGTGCCAGCTAGTCTTGCTAACGGCTAGTTACTGTATACCCACTCCTGCTGCTTCAGACTTGATTTTAATGAAAGTTTATTAGAAGAGAAATTATCTTTGGTGTAATGTTAGTGGGTACTGTGTGTTTATATACATATGGAAATATATAAATTTTGTTGCTATGTGCTAGCTAGTCTTGCTAACAACTAGTCATTCCCACTACGTCAGACTTGACTACCCCACTGTCTAAATGAAAATCATTTTTTTGTTTTTCTTTTTCTGCAGCTGAATATGAGCGTTACCAACACGATCCTCTACTTTGGCCTCTTTGATGGACGGAACCCCAATCCGACTAGGGACCCGGGATACATCATAATGTACTCTTATCTCATTTTTTATAAATGATTTCTGAGATTAAAGTCGACTTGAATGATGCACTGTACATAAACCCAGGATTATAGGTTTTTATTTTGGAACTTCACTCTGGTTCTGTGAATTTAAGGCCATTTACATGTTTAGCAAAGTTCAGCCTAGTGCATATTTTGCAGTTTCCTGTTTTGGTTTTGGACTGCCTCAGGAATGAGGCAATTGTGATTGTCTTGGCTAAGTTATTTTAGAGTGTAAGAAAGTTGAAAAGCAATTTCTGCCCAGTCTTCAACACAAGTGGTTAATTTGGCCCTTAGCGGTAATGACTCGTGGACATGGACGTTGCTTTTGTAATAATTAGCATTGACCATTATGTGCAATTAGCATTTCTTGCGTTGTTCTACTTGCGGAGATAAGAGATCTTTAGATCATTTTACCCCAACAAGGGACATTTGTTTCAATGTCTTATAGCACAGCCTAATTCGGTGCAGCTTATGCTCTTCTGAGATTTATGAAATGTTTGTACAATTTAAAGGGAGGATTAAGGTTTAGTTCCAGCAAATATGGTCTTTATAGAAACCAGTTGATTGTCAATCGTGAAGCATGTTTACCAAAACATTTTCTACATTGTTGATTTAGGCATAATTTCTGAACTGAGAAGCCAAAGGAACCACCTTGAACGGGGAAGGTGTTGACAGTTGGGTTTAATAGTTGATTTAAATTGGTTTTTCACATCAACCTTTCAGGGAATCTCTTACAAAAAGCTGCAGTTATTTTGACATTAACTGTAATTTCAGTCGTCATAGAACACTTATAGACGTACTGCAGTGTTAAAAAAAACTGTGTTTTACTTCAATTAATTGCATTTAATGCAGGTATTTTATCTTCAAGGAAACAGGATTTTTTGTAAGGGATCTAGCTAAACCCCACATAAAATCTGACTTTTTTAGTTCAAGCCACATTTGTAGGCTGTTTTAAATTGGTTTCAGTTCAGATCAATACTGTAGGGTCACACTGCAGGATAAGATTAGATTTCAACTGACCAAATCTGGTATGTATGGTCAGACTGCGGTCACATTTGTATTTACATTCACACACATGGGAGCGGGAAGACTTGGTGAACTTCATGACCCCATTTTGTGATGTGTACCGTTCCTTAACTGTAACCAACAGTGCCGCACTTTTTAGCAACTAGAACATGAACGGAGCACATCAGAGGAGGATGGTCATCAGACTTATTTAAAATCTTTCAAATCATTGCTGAAATTACTGCAAAACTACAGCATGTCCAGTAATAGAGTCTGTCCACACTGCCGGGCAAATCCGAGTTGTTTGTGATGTCTGATATTTAAGTTCAAATCTTTATTCTCACTGTGATAAATCAGTCCACGCAGTATTAATGATACTGTCACCTACAAACGTAGCTTATATATATATATATATATATATGTGTGTGTGTGTGTGTGTGTGTGTGTGTGTGTGTGTGTGTGTGTGTGTGTGTGT
>JBBPCZ010118635.1:0-10451 GCA_037974445.1 Brycinus macrolepidotus
CCTACCCCCCCCCCCCCCCCCCCCACCCCGTGATTGAAATTCCAAAAAGTTCATGAGGGTACAGGATTGGAGGACACATTATTCATACAGACATAAAGTGAGGCCCTGCATTTGGTTCAGCTAAGCTATTTAGATGTGCTATACAGTTTGAGTGAGAAAGGAAAATACTGTGCTGGGCCTTTAATTAAAAAAAAATCATCTTGTTGTTCTGCACTTCTGTCAGGCTTCACATTTCACACTTACAGACTTATAGAAACTGTACCTTTGCGCCGTCTCCCATGGTATACTGGCAGAGCTAAAAGTGAGCTGCTGATCATGTTCTGCTGGAGACACGACGTAAAACAGTGCCATAAACCACACGGCTCCTTTTGCTGACTGAACTTTAAGGGCCCTGTCAAAGGCATCAGCTACAGCCACACAGATTGTCCTGGAGAAGAGGGGGGATCAAATGAGCTTTCTGAAACTAATTGATGCTTGTTCTTCAATCATCAAAAATGAATCAAGTACAAATAAAACTAAAGGTAGTATTTTTTAGCAGCATCAAACATGCTTACATGTAAAATGAAAATATTAGTTACCGTCTCGCTGAGTTGTCCAAACTCATGAGAGTTCTGTGCAGGTCACCATTTTGTTTGATGATGACAGAGAGTTTTTCAATTAATGATTTCTCAAGTTTGATCTGAAGATGTTGTGCAAGAACTGCAGCTGCAAGAACCGTCTGCACCGGTGCAGCATCTTTCAGAATCTCAATCGCTTTTTTGAATGGATCACTCAGTTCGTTTTGCACTGAATTCTAAAAGGAAAACATGAACACCAAAACTGAATAATGACAGTTATATTATCATGATTAGAGTAAGGAATAACTAATAGTGTAATAAATACCATTTATTCTTTTTCCCTCAAATGAGACTAAATAGTACAGCTAGCACATGTTTCAGTAAATTTCAGCCATCAGTTTCTTTCCAAATAAATTGTTGAAGCTGATGATGAGGAAACATTGCTGTTTCTTTACTGGGAAAGCAGGCTGCTTGAGCTTGGCCTTGGGAAATGGTTTTGGAAACTGGAGAGCAGTGACCCTGTTACACAGTAGAGGGGATGCACCACCACAATATTCTTCTCTTTTTTGTCTGTGGTAATCCAGTTTATTTCCACATCTTTTTTCACATGGGAGCCGAGCTAACTATAAGTTTTGGGGCAAGCCTGAACCCACACAGCATCTCCATCTTTCCTCCTATTGTGAATTACAGAAATGTGAGAAGACTGGAAAGGTACTGACTGTGCCCTCACAGGGTGGAAAGAACAGTTTTTGTGCCAAGAGCAGCACAAGTGTTAGAACTTAGCTGAGATGCTGCACTATGATTCTGTGCTGGGTAGAAGAGATGGGATCATGTGGAAGAAGTTTGGGCTCTTATCTTAAAGTAGATGTAAGTAACTGTGAAAAAGACAGACTACAGTCGTAATGTTCACCTACATTTCTCATACTTGATACAAACGAGCTTAAATCAGCAGAACTTACCTGAGAATGTGTCACTGTGTCAATCTTTTCAGAGTGAACCACTCGTTGTAGTAAAGAGTTGAGGAAAAATGTAATAGTTTCTTTCATTACAGAGAGATCCTCATTGGTGCAGAACAGTAGTTGAATGAAAGTTATTTGAATGAAGTCACCGCGGATTTTTTCAATTTCGGCAGAATTCCCCCCGAACAACCTCGACAGGCTCAGTATTGAGGCATGGTATGGTAGGCATACATCATCAAACTGATAAAAGACTGGAAATAAGAAAAGAAATTAATAAGGTTTAGATTTATAATATATATTATAATATATATATATTATACATACATATTTCATATTTCCTTTGGAAAAATGGCATCATCTAATATCCAACTGCGAAATGATGTTTATATTGGAAATATTTAGTTTGAATCTGAGAAACCTGAACAGCAGGAGTATGGGACAAAATATTTTAATTTAAATTTTAGATAACTATTTTCCACTGTTCTAGTAAAACATCCCTTCAAAAAAATGTATGCTCACATTTGTCAGACTCCAAGGCGTCTCTGCACAGTTTTCTATATGTGTATTTAGACTTTTTCACTGTAAGGGTTTCAAAGTGGTCTTTGCCGTCGATGTTGAGACAGTATGTGTAGCGGAGATAATTAGCATCTGTGCTGCTCATGAAGAGTTCAAGTGTCAACAACAGGTCCGTTCCAATGGACCTGAAAATACACACACACACACACACACACACACACACACACACACACACACACACACACACCATAACCTTTTTTTCTCTTTATGAATAATTTTTAAAAAACTGTAAAAACAAAAAAAAATTGCACTGGTGTCTGATTATTATGACTAATTTATTATAATACATTTAATTACTGGCCCCTTAATAACATGATTCTATGGGAGGGTGAAGGCTAGCATGTGCTTCCTCTTGAGAAGCACCACTACACCTTCTCACTAATAATAGCTAATTTTGTTACATCATCTAACAGACACCTGTGTTAGCTTTAGATTTACAGGGATATTTCATATCCTACACAAATCAGATAAACCTAATGAACCTGCAGGAAACTGATCTTCACTAACATACAGGGTGATGTGCATTAGTCCTGTTAGTGTCCAGCCTGACATGTCCCCGCTCATTAACTGAAGAAATAAACAGGAATACTATTGTGAATGCCATTAAATAAGAGTGTCTGCTAATGGTGAAATGAATATTCATGTAAATTATTCAAATCATTTTTCAATTAAAATAATTGAAATTATTGCTTTGGTGTCAGTATCAGACATAATAAGGTATAAATAATCAATTATCGTATTGGGACCAGAAATTCCATATCTGTGCATCTCTAACATAAACAATTTGTACTTTAGCATTCTCAAATCACTTGCGAGTAAAAACATGTGCAAATGGATCTTGAACTGTCAGTAGACCACAAATACTTAAACCTTTAATTAAACCAAAAATTAAAATGTTCGCACCACTTCAGATTCATAACCCAGGAACTACATACACACCATTGACAGCTGACAATCATATCACACCTGACAATCATGACAGTCAGTACAGCACTGTTTCAACTAAAATTACTAAAGTGTGGTTAATTTTTGACTATATAAAATTATATTGGCTAGTACTATTATCCTTTTAAGGATCTTTTGCTCCTTAAAATAAGTTTCAGTGACAAATATCTCATATTGTCCAGACCTTAATCTCAACATATATTTGTCTAATTCTTTTTGATTCATCATTTGCCTTTCAGAAACTTTGGTTATTGCAAATATCCTACTTATGCTGCTTCACTTACACTCAATTCCACATTCAGTTTTTGGTTCTGCTACTGTTGTAGCAAATGCAGAACCATTAAAACAATGCAGTTTTGGACTTACCTTACAGGTTTTGTCTCAAACTTTGTTCCATTGCTGGTAATGAGGTACAGTTTGTTGTTTCCCTCAAAGAATTCCTTCCGAAGGACAGCGAAAAATTTCACCCTCAAGTAGTCATCCCTACATACAGTTCCAAAGTAAAAGAGAAAGAATATGTTAATAATGGTATGATATATATGTAGCCACAATTAAAAGTCAGTTTTTGGTTTTCACACCCTTTCTATTATTTCTGCCATTTTTATTATGTGTGAATGAGTGAATTTGTTACAATGTTGTTACAACAATTATGTTGTAAACAACAATATTTAATCAAAATATGGAGCCAGAAATCTCACCCCTGCTACTTATTGCCTTTTCCATCCTGCTATCTATGCTTCGCCTGTTGGATGTTAATTTTCTGGGAGTTTATGGTATAGAGATGGTCCTTAAATCCACAGTTTGGTGGTTCCTCCTCAAACACACTCAGTAACTCTGGTGATGAACAGGTGAGTTGAACCAGGTGTGTTTGAGCAGGAAATCACCAAACTGTGCTGGGCAGCAGTGGATTCGGGAACCTCTGGAACAGAGACAGCCGACTGTATATAAAGACCTACTGCTGACCCTAATCTACAGGTCGCTCCTGGCTAGTCTGTACAATAGTTTCATTTCAAGCTGCAACAAAACAGAACAGAGCAACTTAATAATAATCATATAAATAATAATAATAATATTTTTTATTTATGTAGCGCCTTTCTCAAACTCAACTTTACAAATAGTTCAGACACAGAACAAGAAACAGTGTTTAACAGACAGTAGTGGACAAAAACATTAAACCTTAAACAGACCAAATTACAACACAGATTACAGTAGCAGGAAAGAACAAATAGAGCAGAATCAAGATTTAGAAGAAGAGGCACTGAGAGAAAAGATACGTTTTAACTGGGTTTTGAAGGAAGCAAGAGAGGAAGCATCATGAACATTCTGAGGAAGGGAATTCCATAGTTTGGGAGCCACAACATTAAAAGATCTACCACCCACTGAGGAGTCAAAATCTGGGGACTTTGAGTGAAATAGTCCCAGACGAATGTAAAGAACAGGTGGAGTAAATGAGTGAAGTAGTTCAGTGAGGTACTGAGAAGCAGCTTAAACTGAATATAGTAAGATAAGTTAAGTTTCGCCAGTGAAGTTTGTGGCGAAGTTGGGGGAGACGTTCAGACCTCTTAGTAAGGGTGAGAACACGAGCTGCAGAGTTTTGCACAGACTGATGTCTAGCAATGTTTTTTGTAGGGAGACCATGAAAAAGAGCATTACAGTAATCAAGACGAGACGTTATGAAAGCATGAATAAGTGTATCATCACCCTTCATGTAAAGAGATGGGCGGATGCACAACATATTATGAAAATAAAAAAAATGCACTTTTGACTAAGCAGGTAATGTGGGGGTCAAATGTCAGACAAGGGTCAAACAGGACACTCAGATTCCAAACAGAGTGAGATGGCGCAATGAGAGCACTATCAAAGTTTACTCTAAAATCAGAGCTTAGAGATGACAACCTTGGTGCCAGTAAGAGTTCTGTTTTATATGAATTATGCTTGAGGTGGCAACCATGCTTTTATATCATGAATGGACTGTAAGTGAATAGGGGCTGAAGTGGCTGAAGTGGGGGTTGTAAAAAAAATTTGAGTATCATCAGCATAGTGAAAGCGGAGCCCATGACGTCTAATAACATGACCAAGAGGAAGCATGTAAATTATGAAAAGCAGAGGGCTAAGGACAGATCCTTGAGGGACACCTTGCATAACGATAACAGAGGGGCATCTGCTTCTACAAATGTAGGTGAATCAGATAGAAGATATGAAGAGAACGAGGAAAGAACAGTGCCAGAAAGCCCAATAGAAGAAACACGAGAGAGAAGAATGTTATGATTAACAGTATCGAATGCAGAGCTTAGATCCAAGAGAAGAAGAATAATAAGGGCACCCCTGTCAGCATTAAGTAGTAGTTCATCGGTGACCTGAAGGAGAGCAGTTTCAGAACTATTTAGTGGACGAAATCCAGATTGAAATGACTTGCAGAGGTTATTATTCTATATGTGAGTTTGCAGCTGAGTTGGCTCAACTCTTTCTAAAAGCTTGGATATGAATGGTACATTTGGGACGGGTCTGTAGTTATTAAGATTGTCGGGATCTAAGGTACTTCTTTTAAGGACGGGTGTAACTGCGGCAATTTTCAAATCAGCAGGAACAATACCAGTAAGAAGAGAGCAATTAATTAATTGATAGACGCAAATAGAAATGATCAGCAGACATTGTTTAAGAAGCATAGTGGAGTCTGGGTGAGTGAGAGAGAACTCAGAGGGGAGTTTGAGGAGAAAAGATTATACAGTGAATTGATCTTTTCCTTAAGAAAAGTGAGGAAATGAATCAGAGAGTTCAGCAGAGCCAGAGGGAAGAGATGCAGAAGGCTGAAAAAAATTGTTTACAGTGGCAAATAGAATTTTGGGCTTTCTGGTGCCATTGATAACAGAGGACAGGTAGTTGGAATGAGCCATGTTAAGGGTCGATCGATATTTCAGTATGTGATCAGCAAGACCAGTTTTTTTTATAAAGCCGTTCAAGACGCCCACCCACAACTTTTTAAAGACCTCAACTCAGGGGTAAACCAAGGTAAAGAACAGCCCTGACCCTAACAGGGGCGAATTCATCCAATACCACTGAGATGGAGTGATTATGGAAAGACAGAGGAGAGGAGAGGTTCAGGGAATCAACTAAAGGGGAGCCAAGTAAGGCTGTAGAGAAAGAAGGCAGGTCAATATTTTGAAGGTTTCGGTATGTCCTTCCAAATGAGTGGGAAAGTCAACATGTTGAACAAGATTAAAAATTGTCAATATAAATAATGTAAAATTAGAAATTTGTAAATTCTCTCTCCAGGTTACCATTATATTACCATCAGGGAAAATGCAAGTTCTATAAGGCTCTCATGATTGCCTTGTGAAGGCTCTACAGAACTGAAGGTCACAATAATCAAAATTGACATTATCCTCTAAGCTTACTCCCAAATCTAACCTGCAGGCTGGAGCCTCTTAATCTATGTTTTTGACACCTCTGTCCATTAAGTCCACTGGAGAATGTAAACACCCTTGTATTTCTGGTCTAACACCAGCAGACCATCCGTGCACTTAGAAGTTTGTTAGTTCTTGCTTCAGGTTCAGTGAATCATACTTTAACTGGCTATAAATGGATTCTTACCAAATTATATTGTTATTACTTAAAAAAAACTCAGTTTGCAAATATGAAAATGTACTTGTGTGTACCTTAAAGCCAGGGACAGCAGGTTCTCTGACTTTTACATTGTCCATCCAACCTGATGGACATTGAAATAGATGGACACTATCTGGCTTTCTTTTGCTGACCTGGCCAAATTACACCAGACAGAATGACTTCTCTATGGTCTTAGAGAAACCTATTTAAATTAAAAAATATATTATTTTTAATTAATTAACCAATTTTTTACTTTCTGTCAACCTTTGGTATCAGTTTAGAGCTAAACACTAAAGACTACAAATCACTACCCACTTTTATTACTAACAAAAAGGTCTCTACCAGGCACAAGTCCACAGTTCCACCCAGACAACAGTGAAAAAGACCTGCGAACCAAACTATGCCCACACTGAGACTGTATTAATGAAAGGTTATATGGAGCTTCCCAGGCAGGAGTACCCCAGGAATCCACCTAGGAGAGGTATTTTCTTCCTCCTGTCAGTTTTTCCCACCTTTAACTACACAAGTCATCAGGTGATTTTCATCGGAGATAATTTTTGTGGGTGTTGTGCTGCTTTTCATGCTGATTTCAAATCTGTAATTAGTTATTCTCCAGCACGTCTAGTTTTTGTGATGAAGCTACTTACATTTTTCATGCTATCTGATATTATAGCCTAAGCATGTTACGCAATTCAGCGACAGTTGTCGGTATTTTTATGTTAAAGGTGGAATTGACTGATTGATTTAAGTTGTTTTCATGCGTAGAAATTGTAAAAATCATCCAGACCGTTTCTGTTGTGTGTGTGTGTTTCATTCATGATGAAAAAAAAAACGTCGCCCAGTTACTGCAGATCTTAAGAAGATATAAACTGTACTTTGGCTGTCCACTGGGTGACCAGGATAAATCTTGTGCTCCACATGTCGTCTGTACCAGTTGTTCCAGTGTGACTGCATGACCGACTAAATCGGCGAAAGGCAGCAATGCTGTTTGCAATCCTGATGGTATGGAGGGAACCTCAAGACCGTCTCTACGTTTGCTACTCAACTAAAACTAAGCACAAAATTGTATTTCCCAGCATGGAGTCTGCACTCAGGCCTGTTCCCCATGAGGATTCACTGCCTGTTCCTTTACCACCACTTGATGGTTTTGCTTCTGTAGAGGGTGGCAAGGAATATGATGAAAATCTTACTCTGAGTGTTTTTGAAGAATCAGTGGCTCCTGACTGACACAGTACAGTGTATCTGTACCGCAGTGTGTTCACAATGGACTTTGCACTGAAGATACTGAAACACTGGTGCTTACATTTTAGTAAAAACTACATACAAGTACATTGTAAACTAACATTCATAACTCAAAAAGTTGATGTGATTGGAAAAAAACTGAATACAGATCTAAAATCAGCCTAAAAAACTGATTTAGAAAAGTGTTTTGTAGTCTCTGATGATTACGCAAAAAAAAATTTGTGACCCTTTCTCCCTCCAGTGCTCTAGATCTAAAGTACCCCTTCTTGTCGCTCAGTCATGAATTCAGGTAGCCTCAGCACTGGTTAGTTTCTCAAGTCTCTCTCCCTTTGTCTCTTCTCACTCTGTTCACCGTTTCTTCTCCTTTGTCATTTTTTAGCCTTCTGCCTTTTTTCTGACTGGTTTCTCCACTTTATTTTATTAGTTACCCTCTTCACTGGCTCCTTCTGATGCCTTATTTGGCTCATGTGCTTCCTTTCACTTTTCTTTCTCTTTCATTTTTCTTCTTCTTCTTCCTCACTTTTAGCTTTCTTGCCTCCTGTTTTGGTTTTTAGTTCAGTTTACAGATAAATAGGCCCTGTCCTTATCTCTTTTTGAGCCCCTCCTGGTGGCTCACAGGTCCCCTCACTGCGCTTGAGACCTGGGTCTCCCGGCTTCCTGGCCGGATGTACAGTTTCCTTATTTGTGTGTGCATGGTGTTGATACATGTATGAGTTTTTCTTTTTTTGTGCATTTTATACATTGAGACTGTTATACCTCACTGCTCGCTGCTCTCTGCTCTACCACTATTCTAATTTCTGAGTTTGGTAAGTTAACGTCTGGTGCCGCTCCACCCGTTAGCCATAAGTGTATGTGAAGGAACACTGGATGCACTGTGTGATCCGCTAGTTAGAGGGATTTAAGGGTGGGGGGGGGCGGGGCACACAAAAAATTGAAACACTTATATAAGATTTTTAAATGGAAAAAAAATAATTTGGGACTAATAGCTCCTATCTTTTTAACTATGAACATGATAAAATAATTAATTCTTACCAGTTTATTTGTTGAGGGCCCGACTCTTATGAGAAAGAATGAAATGTGAAACCATGTGAAAAACAAACAACAGGAAAAACAACACAAACAGGCCTTTAATTCATCTTTACATTATTTTGGTTCTTAACAGCCAGCAAATATTCATCAGACAGAAGAAGCAAATGGCAACAATACTGAAGAATTGAAGAAACTATTTATAAAGCAAAATGTGATTGTTCTACAGTCAAACTGAAATGTTCTTTTAAGCCATTAATCAGTTCACATGTAAACACCTACAACAACTGTGAAGACTGCTAAAAACACTTAACATGAACATAAGAAAATGAATATTCACAAAAATACCTGCGATCGCTGTCTCAGTTTCGTCCTCCTTCTGAAAGTATTGAGAGACATTCTGAAAAAGAGTAAACAAATAAATAAAATATTATTTTGTTAAATGGTGTATGAGGACATGCTATATTGCAATGCATACCACAACACATTCTGATTTCTAGTTTTAGAATAGTGCACACAGGCGTCTCAGACATGGATCAGGTTTAGTCTTGGACTGAATTGCAGAGCTAATGATGAATCAACACTGGAAATTCTTACACTGATTTCTGTCAGTAAGTACAGCCTTCCTGGACGCTGCAACATTTTCTTTTTTTTTCGTTTAGCCACTGTAAATACTGCAGCTATTTAAAATGTATGATACTAATTAGACTCATTAATTAAGACATTTGACTTCCCCTCACTTTCTTGCAAATAGTGCTTATGAATGAGTGCTTGAATAAAAGCAAGTGCCAAGACCTTTTAATTTACACTATGTAGCAGCACTTCACTTGTGCCTTGTATTATGAAAATATGGCCCAATGTGTGCAATAAATTCTATACACAAGTATGGAATAAAAACTAATGAAGCTGGTACTTACCACATATTCATCATCTGAATTATTGGGGTCTTGTTGGTCCCCCTGTAGATTTCTCTCAGATGGACTTTTACCGCATATTTCTGTTATACAGGAAAGGGAAACAGATGTGAGAAAAGTTCTCCATGACTGTAGAGATGCTATGAACAACCTGTACTTTTACAAATTACTTAATGTAGTCAGTAAAGACATAAAAGGCCTTTCAAGACTGCATAACCATTCTTTCTGGTCTATGGAGTTGCTCAAAAAGTAAATACGAACAGCAAGTAAATATGTGTATGACCATGAAGAGTTAGAAGTTCCAAGTTTGTTTGTTTGTTTGTTTATTTATTTAAAAGGGACATTGTACATTAATCGACACGCTCATTTCATGAGCCATGAAATGCACCAGATTTAGCCTTCAGACTAATTTACATCCACATTCCCTGGCAGGTTGATGTTATTTAAAAAGACGAAAGGACAAATAATTCACATAACATACATTAACATACATTATACAACTAATTCCCATAACATACCTTATACAGAACAAGTATACTGTGATGATTAGGGCAACATCATATTCAAATGAAAAATTACAAATGATTACATGTTTGATTATCCAATAACCATTGCTTTATAGATTTTGT